>RJWJ010002304.1:0-78438 GCA_004363605.1 Indri indri
AGAGAATGACAGAGCTATGTCATCACAAGAATAACTCTCGCCTTACGGGAGATACGAGAGATTACCACTTCGCTGCTTACAAAATGCTTCTCAGTCATGTCATCACAACAACTCAGCATTATTACTAATAGTACTGCTGTTTCATGCTTTCCAAGGGGAAATGAGGCTCTAAGATAACTATGCTGGTTAAGGTCACCAATCCAGTAAATGGTGGAGCCAGGACTTGAATGTCATATAATAATTAAGGTAGAGAAGCTAACACAGAATGTACAATGTTTTCTGAAGATATGTAATTCTCTTTATCATTTTGAAGTACAGCTTCTGGAACTCCGCTCACTGGGTCAGAGAAAGTCATGGAACTATCACCCACCAGGACACAGTAAGATGCAGCCCCTTCTCTTCCCTCATTATTGTCATTCTGGATAAAATGTGTGTATAATATTTTGCAAGAAAAAAGTAATTCTGATGTTAGAACTTCAAGAATTCAGATTCAGTGATTTTAATCCTTGCTTTGTTTTCTGGGATACAGAAGACAGACTTTGAGACATCATGGTGTTAAAAACAAACAAACAAATAAAAAATAAACACTGGACTGCAAGTTAGAAATCCTGTACTCAAAAACCCTGAAAATGAGCAAAGCATTTCTTCTGGCTTTACCTGTACCTTCTCTATAAAATGGATAATAATAGGGCTAACGAAATTAACAGAGGTAATGGGTAATGTGCCTGCCATGGTGTGTGTGTGTTGTGAAGAAGGAACTAACTCCACACTCTACCAGCCTACCATTTACCACCTAGCGGAGTGAGCCCACAACCCGCTAGCATAAAGAATGTCCTTTCCTCCAAGCTGGTACCACTGGGCTGAGCACTGGCTATCTTAATTCAATTCTGTTTAAATTCTGTGTAAAGGAAACTCACCAATCGGTTCGAAGCAAAGCAAATTCTTGGCCCACCAGAAAGAAGTCTGTGAAGGACCCAAGAACACCAAAAGGCTGCAACCTTTCCCGAACCAAGGCTGGGTTTAAACCAACAGACTAAAGTGAAATAAGAACCAGTGAAAGAGAACATCAGTCTCAGTAGTTCAGAGCAGGGCTCGAAATCAGCAGACCCTGGGGGCCTGGGAGTGTAAGGTACTCAGGGGACAGGCAGAAGCTAGTTAGGCTTCTTTCCTTCCACTTCCACGCATCTCTAGCCACTGCTGAAAACTCATGGTTCAAAAAGATAATCCCATTTTATTCTCCCAAACCAGTCAATCGCATAGAGGCATTGTTTTTGTTTTGTTCAGTAGAATAACGAGAATGATCCCAAATAGCTGAGGCAAGAACAACTGGTGAGAACCCATTTCTCAGCATCCTTCAATCAAGAAATCAACGTCATCAGCAACGCTAATTTAATAAAAACAGAGCGGTGGTGCTATAATTGGATTGCTGTTCTAGCTAGTGAGTTTCCAGGGTAACCGTGTTCTTGCTACAGATAAAATCTACCTAGTAGCACAAAGACGAAGAGTTTGGGAAGAGTCAGCATCAAACAAGAGGTCAAGAATTCATGCCGAAGAGAACTAGATCAAAAGCGTACGAGTTAAGGGTGACTGGATTCAAAATTTCAGCCTCGCCACATACTGGACTTATGGTTTCAGAAAGAGTATTGAACTTCTCTAGGCCTTGCCTCCTCCTCTGTAAAATGAACATAACAATGGTACCTGTCTCATAGGATTGTTACAAGAATAAAACAGATAATTTAAACATTAATCGGTACATTTTAAACCCCGATGAAATGTAAAATAAATAAATAAGACTTTGACAAATGTCCCTAAACCTAGATATTCAGAGGCCTGGAAAACTAGAAAAATCACTTTTGTTCTCTTTTTAATTTACAAATTTGGAGGGAAACATTCTGAAAGCTTCTGAGAAGAGCCTAAAATGGCTTCTACAACCTTGCTGGTGGTGCTCATGGCATTACTGCCTCCGTGGTCCTGGCTTCCGGGAACATGCTGTCGTGCCGGAGGCAATTTGGCAAATCTTAATTGAGGAGGGCCACAGCTTTTCAGGCCACAAATTGAGGATGGGGAACAGTCCTTGCTTAGGGTGTAACAGCTAACTGGAACGTTTCAGAGCCATAAATACAGCAGGCCCAGTTAGCACGTTTCCCCCCAGGGGAGAGACTCATCTGCTGCAAAAGGGGCAGTGATGAAGAAAAAGGGAAATTTCCCCCTTCGAATGAAAAAAGGAGGGGAAAAAAGAGGAGCGCTTTAAAAGAGTCTTTCATGTATACATTTCAGGAGTGGAGAATCGCTTCGTCCTGTCTATTACTGTTAGAAAAGGTATCTTAAGTCGAATAAGTATTACCCTCTGCTGTAAAATCCGTCATGCCGGGTTCCCTCCCACCCCCACCAGGAAACTAAACGGGCAAAGGAAAAATAGAACTACTAATATACACCTATGCTCACGCTCATACAACAACTTTCAGGCAACAAACAGCAAAGCAGTGAGAAAGATAAAGTTTGAAAGCAAGAACATGCACACACGAAAAAAGTTTCTGTTGTCCTAAGATTAAATGCTGAGGCAGGAAGAGATACTATTCTTGAATCAAGTGAGAAAAGATGGTAAAGTGCGATATTAAAATGCAGCACACTGGAATAAGTTTGCCTCTATAAAAACTGTTATGTTCTGTATGTGATTTAAATTAATGCCTATATTTGTGGGAGATAAAATTAAAATGAAGATAAATGGTGCCAGCATATAGCGTGTTCACTGGAGCAATAAATAAGGCAGCGAAAGGTATTTCACATTTCAGTCACATCCCTCCAAACGGGGAGCTCAAAGCACTTGAGGAACATTTGTTAATTAAATGCTATAATAGATCTGTGAGGTGCCCAGACGGTTATTATACGCGTCTTTCAAAAAGAGACAGGGAGGTGAAGTGACCCGGGGTGCTGCGGGCATGCGTTCTACCCAGTTCAGCCCCTTCCTGGCCTGGTGGGAGGGCCTGGAAGGAAGGCTCTGTGGTTGTCTTCCCCAAACAGACCTCAGATGTCTCACTCAGTTTATTATGTACCTCCATAGCAGGCAAGATGACAGTTTTGGCTCACAAGAAGGGTAATAATTTTGACACACATTAACAGCATATTTCTCCTTTCCCCCCTCACATTGTAAGAACGTCCCACGAATGATTGAATACTGTCACATCATTTATCTTCCACTTGAAAACTTGTCTACAATATCGATTAGTGATGTCCTCTTTTCCAGTTGAAGTTCTTCAATCCTGCCCTCCACATGTCCTCTCTGACCCTCCCCTGGTCACTGGCTTTCTGTTTTGGTAGCCCTGTGTCCCGCAAACTCAAGGAGTGCAGCCCGTGTTCACGGCTCTGTTTGACAAGCAGCCAGATTACCTCGCAAAGTGAAATCAAACAATATTGGTCATGCATTGATAGCTGCATATTGATCATTGATAATTGAGTATACTGTGATCACTATGCTCTTCTTTTACACATGTGGGAAAATTTCCAAAATAGGAAGTTTAAATAAATCAAAGATGGGGAGTATCCACTGAAACCCTGGCAGCCCTATATATGTGGACAATACACCTCTCTGCTGAGCTAGCAGGTAAGTCAGTGTGCTGGCCAGGAGAGGGCCTCTGGCTTCTAAAGATGAAGCAGCAGAAGCAACACAACAGTCATCTATTTTGAAGGTCATCGTAGGCTGATCCAGATGAAATTTTAGGGAGCCTTAAGAATCACCTAACCCCCTCTCTGGTTTTTCAGAACAGAAGAATTCTCAACCCTATTTGTATTTTCCTTTTACAGTTCAAAAAAAATGCATTTGAATCTATTATAGTTTGAGACACACATCAATGCAAAATTTTTGATCTGCCTCTTCTGTGCAGGTTAGTCTACCTCTTGTGCCTTGGTTTCTTATCTATACAGTGGGGGTCATGGCATACCTGCCTTCATGAGGACTAAAGAACTCCCCCCGTGGAAAGCACTTAAAACAGTGCCCGGTACATAGGAAGCACTCAGTGATTGCTAACCATTGTTATTATTACAGCTTTGTTGTAGTCGTTGATGCTGCTTTCCATATATTTCCAGCTCTCTGTTTTCAGGCACCCTTCTGGTTAGGGGGAGCCATATGAATAGTTTTGGCTAATGAGCTATGAAGAGAAGGGACACATGTTATACCCAGGTCAGAGCATGTAATTGCCAGTTCGATACCCTCAGAGCTCTTCTACTCTGGGATGGAGGTCAACAATGTCTGAGACGGTGCAATCAGCCTGCAAAGATCCCCTTTGGCCGTATGATGAGCAAGCAGCATGAGTAAGAAATAAACCGTTGTTTTAAGCACTGGGGTTTGGAGAGTATTTGTTACTACAGCATTACCTGAATTATCCTGACTCATACTTCTTTCTTTGGTTTACAAAGTGCTTTCACTTCTCTCATTCACTTTAATCCTCACAATCAAATGAAAAGGGAAGGGTATAGGTATTTAGCAGACATGAATTTCAGCCCAATGTAGTGCATTATTTACTAAATGAACTTAGGTAAGTCCAATTCTCTAGATGTTTGGTAAATCCCAAATATTCTGTCAGTGCACTCTACTCAGATTCAAAAGCTTTAGGAGCCTTAACTCTGATAATGTACCTACCAACATTAACCCAAATACTACAAAAACTAACATATACTAAGTGCTTACTATAATATCCCATCAAATCAAAGATGCCACTGATTATAAAATGCACCATTAGCTGTTACACCACTGGAAGCCAAATTGCTACCATTTAAATTATGACATAGCACTTTGTTATTAGAATATTTATATTTGTTAAAAGAAATGACTTAAAATTAATTGCAAATAGATTTTTCATGTTTCACCCCTCTGCACACACAAAAAGAAAAATTTAAGGGAAACAAATGAGAGCATTCCTAAAGTTTCTTTACATTTATAGTTCAAAACTTTGAATCACTTTTCAACTGAAAATCATGAGAGTTCTACATTTTCCCCCATAAAACTGTCCTCTGGGCCCTCAAAAGTCATGACAAAGAGAGGTGTCCACTATTGTCTCCAGGATTTTCTTCTAAGCCATTGACCTCAACAGTCAGCAAGTTTTGATTTCCATGTGCAGACAATGACAACCACATCATGATCGCGACCTAACAATAATTAGAAATGTTAAGTATGTGAATAAATACAGTTCTTAGAAATGTAAGTATAAGAGTGAGAGAGAGAGAGAGAGAGACAGTACTTTACTGATGTATGTACGTTACTGATTCACACCTCACAACTCTATGAGGTAGGTCCTGTATTATTACAACCATTGTGAAGTCAGGGACTGAGGCATGGAGAGACTTAGCAGCTTGCTGAATGTTACGCATCTAGCAAGGGGAGGATACAGGGTCCTCCATCTAAGGCAGCCTGACATCTTTAGGGTAAACACTCTTAGCAACTACGCAATATGGCTTCTCCTAACACCAATTAGTTTAGCTTTTAATTTTGTATTTATTTATTTTTTGATGGTGAGGACACAAGAATCACAAGCTCTAGAAAAAGTGCTCAAACACTTAAGTCTCATAAAGTTTACACATTGGGCCGTGTATTTTGTTTAAAGTAAACCAAAGGGAAATTGGCCCTAATGTTACTGCCAGCACATTTTTGAAATATGTGGACAATTTACATTTTAGGGACTCTTTTTTGGTGATCCCAGAAAGAGGTATTAGAAAGATTTGCATATAGTTCTATCTTTTGAAAATACTGGGATATATGTGCAGTGAACACAGACGCATAACATCTTTACCTACCAGCACATATATGTGGTAGATCTTAAAATACACTTTTATTGCATTTAGTCTCATATTGGTGTCTACACATGAACATCAATGTTGGAAAGGCAAAGAAATCACCGTTATTAAACATTTGGAGGCCAAATGTGTACTTGATCCTCATGGAGCATGAAATTAGACTTAATCTTTGCCCAGAGGGAAAACCTTACTGAACAAGTATAACAATTGATGTGTTTTTTTTTTTTTTTTTTTTAGCAGTTCTTTATCTCTTCTCCTTTTTAAGGACAGTTAGCAAAACTGAACAATTACTTAGAAGGTACAATACAAAGCTTTAAGCACAGCTCTTTATATACTTATCAAATGAGTATAATAATTTGCTATAATTCTCCCTCCTGATTATATACAGTAGCTATTTCATTCTCTAAATAATATCTTATACTTTTTTTTAGAAGTTGGTTAAATTGCTTAGGAGGAGAATATTAGGCTCAGTTTCTTTGAAGAGTAATGTAGTGGGAGTGACTGTATAATTATCTCTACCGGGCTTTCAACCACTACACAGTGTCGTCTACTATATCTATTGCTTTCCTGTTAAGAATGCCAGTTAATCCTACTAGCTAGCACACAGGAAAATGAAGCAGGCAGATTTTATTTTTAACTAGGGACTGAGAGAATAAGAGAAAGAAATATTAAGATTTATTAAATCTGGTGCATTTGCAATTTTTATTTTAAGCCATTTCAGATATATGTGCTACCAAATAGGTACACTAATTCAGGCATTACAGTTATTTACATAGCAGTGTCCTATCTGGTCCTATCTGCCTGAGACAATTGTCCTTTAAGCCACTCCACAGCTGGGCTATTTTATGTTTGGCAATTACTACTCGATTCTGGATGAAAAGTTTTATTTTATTTTAAATTGATGTGGATTTTATTCTCAAAATGCCAAGCATTCCAAATGCTTCATATATACTAAATTTTTAAAAACAATTCAATGGCTTCCAGCAGAAAGAAGTTTAACACAAGCCCTTCACCAAATATATCAGGATTTTTAGAAGAATTTCATTCTCTGGTGCTGTTCTATAGTCTATCTATGTGTCTGCCTCCCTCCGTAACACAGCAAGAGAACTCCAGGGTGGGGCCTGGGGCAGTCTTACTCATGTGTGTGTGACCAATGATTAACACAGGGCCTGGCACTTTTATCCTTCTCTGCCCCAAATTATGACTAGAGTACACAAATTGCCTGCAGAAGCTAGAAATTAAAAGTTCAAACAAACTATGCTATATTCCTGAATTAGTGAGTAAGGCTATCAGATTGCTGCTACTCAAAAACAAACTGCCATTAAACTGAAGTCACCATTCATTTACAAACTGATTACCACTAAGGGTGGATTTAAGGTTATCTGGGGTTGGGGTGAATATGGGAAGTAAATGAGCATGAGATTTCTAAATGTTCTAAAATTAAATTGAGGTAATCTGAGTTACCAGTCTATCATTTTCACTATAGTTTAACCTCTCTGTGGCTGGATAGAGGTCTTACATGCTTGCGTCCCCAGTGGGGAGTCTGGTACCTAGAAGACACTCAATTATGTTTGCTAAAATTTAATAAAAATAAAATTTTATGCCAGGTTCTGAGCCACTGAATCACTTTCTACAAATGATCAATTTATATAAACCTCGTTGGTAGGTAAATTGATAGTGACATCACAAATCACAGACCTGAAAGATTAATGTGTTTCAACATCCACACTTTATAAATGAGGAATTGGGTATAGTAAAACAAATGAATTACCCCAAATCATCCTGGTAAGATCCCCAAAGAATGCCTTTTCTCTAATCAATATCATTAATGATATCTAACTTAGAAAGATTCTTGTCATCATTGAAGTCAGATTTAGTTATGAGTACTACAGACTATGCAAGCACCAACTACTGGTGATGAAAACTATACTTGGAAATAAATAGATCACCAGTTTTTTTTTATATACTCGTATTAAACAGGTGTTGATATGCATGAGAAGAGGAATAAATAAACTCTTAGTTTGATATGAGTCATTATTTAATGGGCTATTTCAAGACAGAATTGATATTTCTAAACAGCTGATGTCAAAAGAGGCAATATCAAAGAACCACAGATGTAGAAAAAAATCACTAATGATTTCTTTTATGGAACAATTCCACAGAGTATGAAGAGTTACTGCTTAAGAATTAGTGGTATTGGAAATTTCCATTTGGAAGATTTTTAAGCTTTAAAAAACTCTGCAAAATTGACACCTAGGAGTAGGTATGTCACTAGCACCATATGCCATTAGAAAACTAACTAGAGGATATTATTTCATATCTTTGCCCTTCATTGTATTCATCTGGTAAAGAGGATAAAACAGTCCACGTGCTCACATCTCTCTTCAGAATGCAAGGATTTCTCTAAAGCACCTAAAACACACAAGCTTATAAGTTGTGTTAGAGAATACCCAAATCTTTTGCTCCCAAGACAAAACTCAGCATCTGCTATTTGAAGCTTAAAATCCCAGCTATTTATCTTCCTCTCTTAGAACTGCATGGGTATATTCCCCTGGCTTCCCCTGGCTCATTCCAGGTCCTTAAAAGGCCCAAGTTCATTCCTGCCTCGGGTACAGGCACTGTTCTGCAAATGTAAGTTCTTGATACAAAGATAATGCAAACTGACCTTGAGGTGTCACTTCAGAAGTCAACTCCTCAGAGAAGACTTGCATGCCCTTCCTAGCAAACATCATGCCAGATACCTCCATCTACACCTTGTGTCCTGTTTCACCACATGAATTTGTTTGCTGCCTCATTGTTGATGTCTTAATATTCCCTTAACCTCTGCTCCAATTAGTGTCAGAGAAAAAAAAATCTTATCTGCCTGAGTTATTATTGCCTCATCACTAGCACCCAGAGTTCACATAACACAGTAGGACTCAATAAAGGTGCAATAAATGAAGAGTAAATAAAAACATTAGTTCATGACCCAGGTCTTTCACTTAGCAGTCATTTGATCTCTGACAAGTTTTCCAGGCTCTGTTTACTCAAATGAAGACTAGGAATCATAAGCCATATCGGCCTCATAATGTAGAAGCAATGAGATCAGGGTAAAGGTTTTACAAACCACAAATATGGTACTCAGACAATAATGATAAAAGTATCACTCTGTAAGATCCATTGTGTGACAGAATCTGTTCTAAGCACTTTTCACTTCTTTGGTTATAAGATGCATCATTATTTTTTTTTGATCACTAAGAAAGAAATAACTGGCAAAAGCCAATCCATATCACAATGGTTTCTTATCATATCAACTATAGGATGCATTTCAATCTTCAAGAAATTAAACTGTGGAAAAAAGATGCTTCATAAAATAGAAATAATATAGTATTATACATTTAATACTCTTAACTGTCCTATTAGGCCCCACTTTCATTCCCATTTTAAAGATATGGAAATTGAGGCACAGAGAGGTTAAGTAACTTGCTCAAGGTTATATAACAAGCTTTAATGATGATGAGAAAAGATTAACAGAGACTCATAAAACTTTATAGCTTAAACTCTCAGAAACCTATAAAATATCAAGAGTTAGATTTCCTTCTCTAAATGATACAATTGAACCCATAAAGTTTCCTCACTGAAGTGTATCATGTTCTGAGCTCTAAGAATTCTCATGGCAAAGTCTTATGAAAATAAAAGTAGAAAGACAGCAGTTTTAAACACTTCAAGTTTTTATAATTTGCATCCTTTTTGCATTTATATAACTTGGTTTATACAAGACCAATTTGTACTCATTTGGATTTTGCTTTTAAGTTTTCTTACTTCTTTCATTTATCTGTTTTCTGTATTCATAAAGATATGTTAAGCTATTCTGGAGATGCTAGTGTATTTGTTTGTGGATAACCTTTCTCTAACTTTACCCTCCAAGCCTTGCTCTGAGCTTGGTGGGTGTAAGTGTTGCTGACTAATTAAAAACCAAATGGAGATCTACCTTGGCATCATATTCCACAGCATGATATTAGAAATAACATGACTCAAGTATATATTATTGTCAGCTTCCTGAATATGATTATTGGTAATCTTGGTAAAATTTGCATAGTGACAGCACATGGCTTTTTGAACCAAGCAGAAACATCTAGGGGTATGGGATGAGTGTTGGAGGGAAGAGGGAAGGAGAGGACCAACAGCAACACATTATGACACCATTAGGGATGTGACTGCGATTTGACTAAGACTTGATCACTGAATAGAGTGCCTGGGTTGATCGTAGTTGAGGGTTTGTTTTTGTTTTTTTTTTTTTTTAAACTGAGTTTTTTTGGTGAGGTGATGAGAAATAGATAATATTAATGCAACTAACATATGAAATATGACACAGATAGAAAAGACAACACAGTCTCTATCAATGCTCATTTTCAAAAACAAAGTTCTTTTTTGTATAAAATCACCTGTAAGCACAGAAAACGTGTTTGCTGAATCCTGCCCCCACATATGAAAGTCAAGACGTGTGATATTTCAAATCACATGTGGAATTCTAACATAGTTATTAGGGAAAGGAATCCAGACGTAAGCACTTTTCCGTTGTCTTGTAATCACGCAAGAGAAGACTGAAAAACACAATTGTATAATTTTCTAATTTTTCTTCATCAAAGAAGGTAGTTGAAAAGTTACTGAGAATATAGAGTTAAATTTTATTAGTCTATTTTCCTATGATATGAAAATTCCTATTAACTACACTATGAAAGCTTTTTTTCCCTCACACACAGGTTAAGAACTAAAAGTTGTTCCAAAATTCTCAGCCCTAAGTGACACCGTACAATCCTGCATCTCTCTGTGGCAGGTAGCAAGAACTTGCATAGCCTGGCAAACCTCCCAGTCCACATTGACGACAGTTTGAACATTCGTGAGTAAAGGAACTTCTACACATTTTCCAACAGTACGTGTGTATAAAAACCACCTTTAAGTATAGTAAAAGTCCCTTTTGAGTCATCGAATATTGAGTGTTTAATATTTTACTATCAAATGTTTTATTCTATTTTGTTCATTAAATTTCTTTGCCACAATAAGATACAACATGCACTTGACAACGTATTTATGAACAAGCAAAAATCCTATTTAGAATTTTTAAAAATTCCTAGAAATGTTAGTTTTTAATGGGCAGAAACAGAATAAGGCCTCTTAAAAGTTATCAAAGCCTAATAATATCTTACAAATGCTTTCTAATGGGCCCACTGCTGTGTTAATTCTGCTTGCCAGAAATCTATAGTTTTATAGATAAACAGTTTCAAAACTATAGTGAAAACTAAGTACTAGTGGAACATGGATCTGGAGTCCAGGGTGAGAGGCAGTCAGAAAGTGAGAGAAGCAGATCTCTAAGTTACAGAACTTGATAACTTGGAAATATCAGGGTTCAGTGAAGTTCCAGCCTCAGATATATCTGTCACCCTGAATTCATAATTTCTCACTATGACACAGAAATACATAAAATGTTCTCTCTACCACACTCACATTTTTCAAAAGAAGACTAATAGTCAACAAGCATATGAGAAAATGTCCAATATCAAAAATCATCAGAGAAATGCAAATTAAAACTACAATGAGACATCATTTTACAACAATCACAACGGCTCTTATTAAAAAGACAAAAAATAACAGATGATGGTGAGGATGCAGAGAACAGGGACCTCTTATACATTGTTGGTGGGAATGTAGATTATAGTTTTACAGCTAAATAGTTTTAAAACCAGAGTGAAAACTAAGTACTAGTGGAACATGGTACTTAGTGCAACCTCAATAGAAAACAGTATGGAGATTTTTTCAAGGAACTAAAAATAGAACTACCATATGATCCAGCAATCCCATTCCTGTGTATCTAATCAAAGGAAAAGAGATCAATATATAAAAAACATACCTACAGTCATATTTTTATTGAACTATTCATAATAGCAAAGATATGGATCAACTTAAGTGTCTATTAATAGAGGTTTGGATAAAGAAAATGTGGTTTATATACACAATGGAATATTATTCAGCCATAAAAAAGAATGTAACCATGTATTTTGCAGCAACATGGATGGAGCTAGAGGCCCATTATCTTAAGTGAACCAACTCAGACACAGAAAGACAAATACTGCATGTTCTCACAAGTGGGAGTTAAATAATATGTACACATGCAGACAGAGTGTGAACTGATGGAAAAGGGAGATTCAGAGGGGTGGAAGATGGGAGGGGGATGAATAATGGGAGGTTGCTTGGTGAGTACAGTATGTGTTGCTTCAGTGATGGGTGCACGGAAGGCCCTGACTTCACTACAATGCAATCTATCAATGTACCAAAATTGCAACTGCATGCCATGAAAACATACGAATAAAAAATAAAAAAACATACATTGCCACAGCTTTGTAACAGGTAATTCTGAACTCTGGCCACAATTAATTAGATCAGGGACTGAAACAAAACCAGACCAGAGGACCAGAGGAAGAATTCCTTCCCAATTTGAACTGGAGAAGAACCAGCTCCAATAGTGGTCCTATTGCTTCAGGCACTTAAGTATAAGCATGCATCCGTAAAGAGCTGGCGGCAGGGATGACATGGAGCAAAAACAAGAGACACACAGAGTTATACGAAGGAGTCCAGAGGCAGCAACGGACACGACATAAGGAACATTCTGGTGGCCAGAAGAAGACTAAACAGAATCACCAACTGGAGCAGTAATAGGAAACAGAAGGAAAAACTGAGGGAAGCTAAGTCCTTGCCCAGCCGAGATCCACAGGACAAGGAAACACTGGATGTTTATTTCTGAGGGACAATAAAATCAGCTGCTGTTATGTCCTCAATGATATTCCAAGTCTCCATGAGGCTTGGTTGTCTAGCTGCTGACATGGTTTTGGGACAGCTTTCCTTCTCTTTGTATACTTACCATAAATTCTCCTCATCTAAAGTCATCTGGGGTAACTTTAAGCACGTCTTGGCTTCCTGCAACCTGAAAGGACCTAACTAAAACATACCCAAGAAACAATTTCTTTATTCTAAGAGAACTTAGACAAACAAGACTCTGGCCCAGACTAGTATATTATGGTTGAAAAAATGACTAAGCCTATTAACAGAATGAAAAAATAAATAAAATAAAAAAGAAGGACGGGAGAGTTTATTTTGTGTCTCTCTGCTTACAAAGCACAACAACACATTATCTGTGACTTAGGAATAATCCGTGTGGATGCTCTTCTGCAATGTATAATATCATACAAGCTATTCGCATTAGCTCTATTCTCTTACAAACCTACATCTTCAGATTTTATCCCCTATTACTTACCTTCAATATGACCAAGTAGGAATGGTGGAAAGAGGCAGGATGTCTTGGGAGGTGGACTTGACTCTCTGAACCTTCATATCATATAATCAGTACAGAAAATTCAATTATGTATTTTTAAAGCCTGATTATGCATAACACTTGTTTCTTAACAAAAAATAAGCTAAAGGTATTTTTTAGTGCATTGCTACATTTGCATTTTTAAATTATGGTAGATATTTTTATTGCGTTAAGTACCTTATTCTATCTCAGCAAAGAGTGGTGGCTGTTTTAAGTAAACAAAACCGTCACAAGAATGCCCTACTCTTCTTCCACGGTGAATGCCTGTATCCAAACCACAGTGCCATGGAAAATAACCTCCCTAACATTTACTCTCCTGACCACAAGTGTCTGTTTGGAGAAGTGTCTGGATTGGTCTGAACAACACATCCCCAAGCAACTAAGCAGAGGAAGCTCAGGCTGGTAACATGAGCTAAAATGAGAGTTCTAACATTTGTGATGGTGGTGCACACTGACTTCTGATAAACCTCAAAAAAAAAAAAAAAAAAAAAAAAAAAAAAAAAAAAAAAAAAAAAAAAAACCACGCAATTCCAATTCTAGATTCACATGTAGAATCCAAATACATGTCCACACAAAGATACATATGCAAGGAAGCTTGCCTTAACATTGTTTATAGTAAAGAAAAGCTGAAACCCACCAATGTAGATGAGGTTAAATCATGGCACACTACACAAGTGTTAAAAATAATATCCCCTTTACAGATATGTAAAGATCTAGAAGAAAGGAACGAACTGGAGAAAATAGATAATGTTATGATACCACATTTATATATATATGTATATAGACACATATATGTAAACATATACATAAATGTGTTAGAAAGACGCACAACAAAAAGACAATGGTGATTACTCTTTGGAAAAAGAGTGGCGGTTGGGAGAGGAGCACTTAAGTGGGTAGTGAGGGAAGGCTTTTACATTCTACTCCATATACTTCTGATTGGCGGAATCTGCTGTGATAACTTATTTGCATACTCCAAGTGTATCTATGTTTCAATAAAGTTAAAGCACAGGATGCTTGCTACGTGCGCCAATGTACTGCACACACGGCAGACTGGTGAGCCAGTACAGAGAAGTGGAAGAGTCATGGATTTGAAATCAACAGGACCAGGCATGAAGCCCAGCTCTGTCACATAAGAAGTAGCATTGGGTACAACTCATTAAACCTTGTGTGTGGTACAAAGACGATAGTTTCTGGTTAGGCGAATTCACAGACTTGATGTGACAGTGAACATAAAACCCACTCTTCAAATGGCTGGGCACTCTATAAATCTCAACTATTGCTTTTATTATTGTTCCTATTATATGACCTCCCAAATTTCCCTGGAGAAAAATTGCTATGTTTGTGATAATAGATCATTTGTTTTCAACTCCTCTGTTTGAACCACACTGTTTTATCCCCACTGTCTCCTTTCTAAGGTCTGAAATTAAAACAAACATCAAATGAGGCCGTAGGATTTTATTTTATCTGTCACATACTGCTGTCATTAAACACACTTGAAATGAGTGGGTTTAGTTCAAATAAAACTGCTTCTTTCTCAAACTCAACAAACATGAAGGGGAGAGAAAAGGAAGCTTGCACTTGAATCACATTCAGAAGCGCTGCACGTTACATTTCAAGGAGAAGATCCATCTGGCAGGCTGACACAGTAATACGTTCTTTTAATTGTCAGGTCAGGCAGATTACAGATCCAGGCTGTCAATTCTTTCGCTGCAGTTTTATTTTGTTATTGGTAGCTCATAAAAAAATAAAATAAATAAAACACACAGAAAAACACCTCTCTTAGTTATTTTATATGTACATATATAAATCCCCCTTGCTCCCTAGGCCTGATTGAAACAGGCAGCAATTTAGTCCAATGAGCAAGCATCTACTACCCAGCATGAACTATGGTGAAACCATGCTTGATGGAAATACAAGAATGAATATATCGAAAGTCCTGTCCTGCAGGAAGTCAAAGCTAACAGGAGAGATAAACCGTTACAACTGAAAATGACACCCATATGAATCAAATATGCTCGTACACTTGATTTTCCCCATTTTTTTATGGAGTTCCTACTCAGATGTACAAATCTACTTAATCTTGGCAGTTTATCTCTCTGCTGGCTGAAGTAAAAAGAGCAACCAGTGGTCAAGAGACCATGGAAAGAAGTGTTTGTGTGTGTGTGTGTGTGTGTGTGTGTGTGTGTGTGTGTGTGTGCATAGCACGAACAGTACATACTGTAGAGATGCTCCAAATTTGGTCCAAGCTGCCCTCTTCTCAACTTTCAAACTTCTATTATACTTTAATTGTATTTCACAGTCAGTGCTCAACAAATATCTGTGGAGTAAGTAAAGCCTCCTAACCTTGTATGCAGTAAGTATTTCCTTGAAAAATAAAAAAAAAAAAAAATTAAAGAATAGTAATCTAATAAATTAGGGAGTAGAATATGCTAGAGAATTTATCAAAAAGAGTTGAAAAGAATCTTAGAAATGGTCTGGTTCAATGCTTTATAAAAGGTGAACTGGATGCTCAGAGAAGAGAAGGGATTTGCCAAAGTCAAATGCTTGGTGGAAGAGAAGGGTTTGGAATCTGCTCTCGTGACTTGCAGTCCAGCGCTCCTTCTACCCCATGCCATTTCTGTACATTTTTGAGAAATGACAGGGATGTGCACTGACAAGCTCAGTGGATTAGTAAGTACAGGATGGAATTCCATTAAAGACAGGAAAGAAAAAATCAAGGCTGCTTATTAAAACAAATGTACTTTCCTTTACAGTGACTGCCTACCAAGACAATATGTGAGATAATGTATCACACATTCAGGTATTGAGTGGACTTCTTCTCTCAACAGTCACAATGAAAAAAATGTTCACTACCAAGCTCTGGTAGTGAAGAAGAAGCCAATGGCAATGGTGAATTTTTACACTGGAGTGAAATGTCCTCTGAGATTACCAAGGAATTTAAAGTTTAAAATATACTAGAAACTGAGGGGAATGCAGATCCTATGGGCTTAAAAAATGTTTGAAAATCCCCTTTTATTCTTAGGCAAGAAAAGCTAGATTTGCTTAGGGAATAATGAGCACACAGACATTCTAACTTGGGTTGAAAGTCACATTCATATTCAGGCCAGGACCTTGGTCTGGGAGAAAGATGCTGCTTGAAATCTAGGCTATGCAGCACCTACCATAGAACTTTTGAGCAAATCATTTTGTTTCTCAGCTCATTTCTTCATTTCTGAAATGTGGATAAGAATTCTCATCTTCAGTTGATACTTCAATTCCAATGAATAAATGAAGATACTTTGCAAACTCTGAGATATTAGGTGAATGCGCTGAATTATCATTTTCAAGAAGGAAGACCAGCCTTCAAAGGGCCTGTAGATCAGCCAGGTTCAGAAATGTTATCTGGTTACTATTTCAGGGGTGATGGTGAGAACGCATAAACTCTGAATTCCAGAAAAGGAAGGAAACACAAAAGATGGGCTTCAACGCTTGAATATCCAGTAAACTAAAGCATAAGTGAATGGATCTGAATAATCTATGTAGCTCTGGCAAGACCTAACAGATAGGATTGTCATTTAAATACGTAGAAGAACATACCATGGGTCAAAAAAACAGGTTAATCTGAGAGTTAGACAGGAATCCAGGGCTGCTGGGTCCACTTCAGGACTCTTTCTCCTACACTACATTATGTAGGAGATTATGAAACAACAGCACCATGAGAAACAGAGAAGAAAACTGACATCACAGTGCTGCAGAGATTGCTGAGTAGTGAGTGATCTGAGGCCTCACTAAATTGAATGGGATCCTGAATGATGACTCCACACCATTTTTGTCTCCTTACTAGTGCAGTAGAAGACCCTTTGGTGGTAGCGTAGCAAAGAGATAAACCAGTGAAGAAACCGAGATGCTTCAGAGACCTTGGACCACCTACAGAAGGGGAAGTAAACCTGCACCTACTAGGTGTCAGCCTCAGTGTGTTAGAGCGTCTATGTGCATTCTCTCATTATTCTAGCCATATCAAGAAGTGAATATAATTATCGCTCTCTTACCATTGAGGAGCTTAGGATTTGGAGAAGTGAAATATCTTCCCAGCACCCACAGAGCTGCTGAGTGGTAGAACAAGAATCAAGTCCCCAGATACCAGCGTGAGAACAGAAGCTCTTTCCACTTTGCCAGGTAGACGGCCCCATTCCACATACTAGCCCAGCAGGGGAAGGGTCTGAAGGCCCTGGAGGAAGGAGGCCAGGAAGGCTGTCTTGTGAACAAATGACATTCAAAGAAGAAAGTGGTTTTTCAGAACAGTGTTATATTCACATTTTCTGAACTGAGTTTATGTGCCATAAATGTTTTTAGTTTTTATTTTTTGACAAGAAATAAGAGGATTCTGGGGAACATTTTTAAAGTAATACAATTTCCCTCTGTGGCACTGGTGTGGTAAAAGAATAATAAAATATGCATAAATATAAATATAAATGGAGTGGTGAGGAGTCAAAATGACTTGAGCAGAGGGACTAATATCAAGCCATGTGTTCCCATTCTGAGTGAAACAGTTGATTCTGTGAACATAGAAATACAACAGTGAGAAGCAAAACATTCTCCCTGGTTTTCCTTTCTGGACACAGTACAACATACTCCAGCGCCAGGCTTCATATAACTGGAGCTCTTACTGTACCATCATCTTTAGCTCATAAAAATCACATTGTATTACTCTCTATCATAATTTCCTAAGTCTTTCTCACTGGGTGCATATTTCACATATCATTTTACACTCTAACAAGATCCTGAACAGGTTACATTACATATACATCTGATAGAATATTTAGGACCCAATTTTCACCATCACTGAACAGACTTATGCAATTCATATATTCAAAAATGTGTGAATAATCAGGTGCTTGTGATCATGATGATAGGCCAATTAGGAGCTAAAGGTTGAGCCATATGCCATCAAAAGGAATTATTCCTCAGTGCCAACCTGGAATTCCATTCTAATGTGCTTGACTAGCAGAGGCACTGATAATTAACTACTTCAGCTCCTTCACCTTCTATCTGGGGAGACTAAGGCCCAGACAGAGGAACAGACATGTTCAAGGTCATATAACTAGACAGGGATAGAAGCAGAGTAGGCACTAGAATCCAGACACTGTGTTTCGTAATCTCTATAATACCTTCCTATCCCCCATTTGAGACAAAAAGCCAAAATCTTTGTTTTATCAAAAACTCATCTTTTCCCCCGTGGATTCAGAATAGAACAAAAGCACTGCTGCTCGGACAAAAGCTGAATCATATACACTTGTCTCTCAGTAGACAGAAATGTAATCAAATATAATCAGGGCAACGTCATTGTTCTTTAGATTCATCTTTTGACCTTTCGGAAATCTGCGGTTTTATTTGTCTTTTATTTAGGATAGCAAGTGGGAGGTAAAAATGGCAAAATAACTAAGGTCTGGCAGTCCTGGTAACTCTATTCACTGAATTTTTTTTTAAAAGAATGTTGAGGGTTTGATTTTTTTACCATTTGTCTTCGTTTTTTCAGTAAACATCTGCTGAGTGTCTAACCCACGCCAAGGACCAGAGCGTTAGATGCAATGGAAAACCCAGAAATGGAAGAACACACAACACACTCCCTACAATTAACAAGTTTCCAGTCTAGTCAAGGAGATGAAGTATACACAGTTGACCATAAAAGTAACAGGGTATAAATGTGACAAATGCCAGAAGTAATGTGTCCATCAACTTAAATGGCGAGAGAGGCAGGTTCCAACCTAAGGGCAAAGGGTGAAAGTGGCAGGTGGACGGTGATGAATGGCATTACAGGCAGATGATACTAACAGAGAAAAGACCAAGAGCTGAAAAAGTATCTAGCCCATAGAAGAGGCATAAAAGAGAGGGTATGAGCTCAATGAAATATAGCACAGCGAGGGGGAGGATACTGTATGAAGACATGGGTTTCTATCCTAGTTATATACCAGTTTACACAAAATTAAGGAGTGAGTTTAAGGGAAAGAATCCTGTTTCTGTAGAAGGAACAAAGAACTCAGAGACAGACAAGGAACTTACTGGTTGGGCTGGAGATGGTATTGGTCTGAGTGTCTATATGGGAGTAAATAAGCAGATGTATACACACATGCAGGCTTTCAACTAAAAAATATCGATTATATCCATTCTCTGCTGGGTGGGATCTTGGACAAGTCAGTTCACTCCTCTATACCTATTTGATATTTATACTGAAACTCAGCCCTCTCAATGCTCATGTCTTCTGATGTCTTCTTGTTCCTTATACTCAGAGAAAAGAGAGCACTAGAACATGCATATGCACATTCTGGAGACTTGATATTATCTTGAATAAATTATGACATTAGCAACAATAGAATTTGACTTATACAACCTGTTTCCTGACATTCTTCTTGTCTCTCACCCTCACTCAGAAAAACTTGTTAGCCAATGTCCTGTGGTTGTGACACAGGCTCCATACAATGTTGCAAGGAGAGAGGACAGGTGGGAAGTATGCACATAGCTTCTTCACTAGAAACTTGTTACTCCTCGCAAAGCAAACTGAGGAGTTGAAAGTATTACTTTCACCACCTAGACTATAACTATGTGAGAAAGGCAAGAATCAGCTGCTGCCATTTATGAGTTGGCACAGGAACTGGAACAGATATTTGCTCATGATGTCTCATTCTGTCCATGGACACAGCTCTTAAAATACACCACTCATTACTGGAGTTGTTGCTTAATGTACTCCTCTTTGCCCAGTGCTGGATTTAGATTTGCAAAACTGCTTTTCAAGAATCTAATAAACACAGTTTTGCTATTTTTCAAGTTTGTAAATAGTTACCTTTATTCACATACTTCAAAGAAGATAAAGGAAACTAATATCAAACCATTATATATTTTGTCTAACTCATGAAGGCACTTCTGAAGCTGTTAAAGGTACCATTATCTGAGCCTCTAGAAATATGAATAGGGAAAATTCAAAATAAGAGCCCATTTTAAGTTCTAGGTCCAAAAAATAGAAAGGGATGGAAATCTCCACAAAGTATCCACCATGGGACAAGATCATTATCTCCAAAGGTCAACAATAAAGCTCAGGCCAGCATAGTGCCTCATGCCTGTAATCCTAGCATTCTGGGAGGCCGAGGTGGGAGGATCACTTGAGTTCAGGAGTTCAAGACCAGCCTCAGCAAGAGCAAGACCCCATCTTTACTAAAAATAGAAAAAGTGAGCCGGTCATGGTGGTGCGTGCCTGTAGTTCCAGCTACTTGGGAGGCTGAGGCAAGAGAATAGCTTGAACCCAGGAGGCTGAGGTTGCTGTGAGCTGGGCTGACACCACAGCACTCTAGCCCAGGAAACAGAATGAGACTCTGTCTCAAAAAAGAAAAATAAAATAAATAAAGCTCAGGATTGCTTAAAAGGTGAGAAATAACCTCTAGAGGAAAGGAATACAGATTTAAAAGACATTAAACTTTATTTCAAGAAATTAAAATTCATTTATAGGAAATTCTAGTAATTAAGAGTCTATGCCATCATTACTATATTTAGTACCAGAATGTCCCTGCAGGTGATACACCAATAAATCACCAGAGTATTCCAAAACCAATTTAATTGCCAAAAACCTGAGGTGCCAAAAGTATCAAACCTTGCATTAGGTTCTGAAATATGAGCAAGGTATGGTTTCTCAGTGAGCTCACAATCTAGAGGAGAACTACAGGGAATGATCACAATGTGGCCAATTCGTATAACTATGTAAAAACAGATCAAAAAACCAAAACGAAGCAAAAAAACCCCAAAACAGGACAGAAAATAGTACAACCCACTTAAGTACAACTCCAGAGAGAGTCTGCATGATTTTCAGGATAAGAAGTAAATATAAGGCAGGTGTATTTTTGTTAATTGTAGTGATTATTTCATTCTTAATCATTAGAGCTAACAATGATTAGTCCTTTACTATGAGACAGACAATGTGCCAAGTGTTTAACTCGTGCAATCCTCCTAATAACTCTATGAGACAGAAAAAAAAAATCATTTCCTTCCTTTCAAAAAAAGAAACCGAAGCATGGAGAAAGGTTAATTAAATTGTCCAAACTCAAAAAGCCAGTAAATACGAAACTAGGGTTTGACCCCAGGCAGTGTAACTCTAGAGCCGTTCCATTTAGCCATTATCTAGAGTGGCCTCCGCCTTGACAAATGAAAAGTAGAGCAAGTGTGAGCTAACAGCTCAGAAGAGCGACGAGAACCATTCTTGTCAAAACAACCCCATCAAAGATCTAAATCCAACAGTTCAATTTTAATCCTCACGACATTAGACTCAACAGTGAGATACCTTGATCACTCACTCATTCTGGAAGCTTATCTTCCACTTTGTTTCTTGGGCATCACTGCGTCTTTGTTCTCCTCCTATCTCAATGCCCCTTGTTCCAAATAACCTTTAATGGTTCTTCTTTTTCTCTATAACATCAAAATATTGGCCCCAGGGCTTAATCCATCACCTTAGGTGATGTGACCCCGTCCCAAGGTTTTACACTTGTATCTGCTGATTCCTAAATCTATATGAAGTCCAGACATTGCCCTTGAACCTTAAACTCAAATACAGAACTTTCTACTCAACCACTACCTGGAACTCTAAAAGACAGCTCAGATATAACATATCCAAAGCCAAATTCCTAATCATCTTTTCTCCTTTCCCCTCAAAACAAGAAAAACAAAAACAAAATAACTTATCATACTGTCTCCTAATATCTCATTAAATAGCAGGTCCATTCTTCTCATTGCTCAGGCTGAAAACCTAGGAGACAATCTTGTCTCTTCTTTTCCTCTCACATTCCATATCCAATCTGTTCACAAAACTTGCTGATTTTACTGCTGAAATATATCCAGAATCCCATTACTTCTTATCACCTTCCCCAATGCCTACCACACCCACCAAGTCCAACTGTCATTTTGAGTTTGAATGATCGTTTCTAGTTTGGATAATCATTTCTGGTTTGGATTACCACCATGGCCTACAGTTTATTCTCCACAAAGCTGCCAAAGTGATCCTTAACATGAGTCTGATCACGTTACTCCAAATGCTCTCCATCTCACTCAAAGAAAGAATTAGAGTCCTTACAATGACCAAGCAGGCCCTAGGTAATCATCAGGGCCCCGGATGCTTCCCAGACCCTATCTCTTCTCACTGCCATTAGGATCACTTGGCTGCAGGCACTCCTGGCTACTTTACTCTTTCTTAAAGATCCAGTTGCCAGTCACAATCTTCTCCAAGGGCTTCCATGATTGTGCTTCCCTCTGTCTGGTTATCCCCAATATCTGCACGGCTCACTGCCACGCCTCCTTGAGATCTCTGCTCAAATATCTCCTCCTCCTAAGGCTTTCCCTAACTGTTTCATGTAGAATAGTAACTACCACTCCACCCAGACCAAAAGACTTCCCCCCTTATCCAGCTTTACTTTTCTCTATAGCACTTAACCAGACTTAAATGTTTACCTGTTTATCTGCTTATTATGCCTTGCCAAAAGGAACATGAACTCTTTCAGGAAATACATTTCATTTTATTCATAGCTGCGTCCTCACCCTCTAGAAGAGAGATTGCCACCCAACAAGTATTCAATAAATATGTCATAATAACAAATAAGTGATGCCTCTGGTTAGTCTTACTGGAGTTCTAGAAATAAGACTTAACTTGAAGAGTCCAATAGCATAACAAGTAATGCAGCAGTGTAAGCACTTCTAAAAGTGGCTTGTTGATTTGGAATCAAAATAAAATATTATATGTCACCATAGATTTGGACTGTGAGTCATAGACTATTAAACTTGGGAGGCAGCTGTGCTGGACTAGAAAGAGAGTAACTAAGAGTCAGGTGATGACGGTTCCAGCCTTGGCAGTGCCACGGATCTGCTGCATGACTTCAGACAGGCAGCCTCACCTTTGTGTATTCTCTTCACCTGCATAACTGAACAAATCACCTCAAATCACTAGCAATCCAGGGTTTGGTATGAATTCAACTACAACTCATTCAAAAGGTAATCCTTCTGGGTTTGTTTACGGGACATATTTCATTGTTGTCAACTCTATTTGCAAGTTAGGAAAGAAGTCACATTCGAAACTGTGTGGCTTTTCTGAAAAATTATGTCACATCATTAACACATAAAGTAGGGGATAGAAAATTCTTCCTCTCCATGTACCACAATGAGTGTTAGATATTATCAACTACAACACAGAAGGAACAAGTTTTCAGGATGCTAAATTCTTCCAGAAAAAAATTGTTTTTTTTTTTTTTAAAGCATCAAATTCACACATGAAAAACAACTTGCAGTTTTCCTTCAAATGTACTGATTTCCTGTTCTTGATATGCAGTCTCACAGTGTATGGGATGTGATACTCCGTTTTCTCATAAGTAGTGGAGATGACCTTTAGAAATACACCCCCCTATTTATTCCCCAGCCTGCAATCCCATGAAGATCAAAGTCAGCTTGCTATTCTTCATTAACATTTCTGTGATCAGATATAATGTGGGCACCTCGATTCTACCTGCGTCAAGACATTTTCACACAAGTGACTCACTCAGTAGAAGCTTAGGCATTGAACACCACTCTGACACCATATCCTTTGAGGTTGATTCCACCTTGGTGGTGTTACAAGCCAACATCCTGTTTAGCTGCTGTTCTCTGCCACACAACAGTGTAATTGGAACTGACTAAACAATAAATCTCAATTTCCTTTTCCATCAGGAGACTCTTTCAATTTACTAGGCTTCTTCTCTTCACCAGCTCTTCTTCTACATTACAAATCATTCCTGAACAAGCACACAAGTTAACTGCCCACTCTTATGTTAAAAGTACCAGGAAACAGGGCCAAGTCTTTCATTAGACTTCCTAGATCTATTTTTTGGAGATTCCAGATAAAACTGAGTGTTGCTCCTAGGCTGAATATATGAAGACGCCATCCACCTCCGTGCTCAGATTATGTTAGCTCCAGGAAGCACGACCTCACTGTGCTGCTGTTCCAAGGAAACAGGTTCTTGGTCCTCCTAAGTATATCCTACCTGCTACCAAGTTCTAGTTTTCAAAATCAAAGACACCCTTGCCCAATGAAGGCCTACCTGAACTTTTTACCCAACAAGTAGTAAACGAAAAATGGCATTGCCTCAGGCTCAAGAAAAAACAAGTAGGACAAGAAAGTAGAAAATAACATGATAAAAGTGATATGAAAATTAATGATATGAAAATTAATGGCACTAAAATGTGTCTCAAGTATATTGAGTCAAAAAATAGTCTTCATTTTCCCATAGAAATAGACATGAAGGATTGTTGGGTCCCATGGAGCTACTCACTTCAATAATTTGACTTTATTATATAATAGATTAAATATCTTTGTACTAAAAACAATTGAATAGCTCCCCATTGTCATCAAGGTAACTTCAGAATGCTTTACATAAAGCACAAAATGTACTTCACGACAAACTATTTCATCTCTTCCCACAACCTCACTATGCATCAACATTACAACATTATATACATTCCCATGAACAGAGTTTGATAAGAAGAATAATATCCCCCTCCCAAAATGTCCACACTCTAATTCCTGGAACCTGTGAATACGTCACTTAACTTGACAAAAGGGACTTTGTACATGTGATTAAGGGTAAAGATTTTGAGACAGGAAGAGCATCTTGAATTGTCCAGGGGGCCTAATCTAATCACACAAGTCTTTAAAGGCAAAGAACTTTGCCTCGCTGTGGTCAGAGGGAGACATGGCCACAGCAGAATGGTCAGAGAGATGCAAAGTCACTGGCTTTGAAGACAAATAGTCCATGAGCCAAGGAATACAGGCAGCCTCTAGAAGCTGGAAAAGATAAGGGCACTGATTTTTTCCCAGAGCCCATTTGTGTGTCCTATCATGTCTACCAACAGCCTTGCCAGTCAACTAACCAGTAACCTGAGGCCAGTAAGTGAAACAAACCAGCTAATTCTTCCTTTTTACTAAGATTTACCTAAAATAAGTAAGTGCTTAGAGTATGGTCACTGTGGTTAATATCCAAAGACTTGCTCGATATTTCAAAAAGCGTCACATTGCTAGCTGTTGCATTATTTCCTTTCTTATTGCACTCTAGTTTGAACTATGCTTTTAAAATTTTGCAATAATTGCTATTTATTACAGAGGGGGATTGCTCAATTAAAAAATTGCTGAGCATGTCAAATAGGCGGTTCTGTGACAATGCTGTTAAAGTAAGATTGTCTTTGAAGTATCTTGGTCACATTAATACCAGAACAGCATCATTTTTCTCTTAACATAAAAGTACCTTGCCAAAATACTGCATCATCTGAGACCTATACAAAGGGAAAGCCTCATGACCATTGTGCACATTGATGGTATAAATATAGCAATAGAGATCACCAACTCTTAATTAACGTTTAGTACTAAAATTTTAATATATATCAACTAAGGCCTTTCATTGTCAGAAATTGCAGAACAGGGAATACAAATAGATGTATTAGCCTGCACATATTGTTTCTTACTCATTTTTAAAAAGAGTGCGAGGGTAGAATAAGAGTGTATATTTTTAATGAAAAATTCAATTCTCTTGTAAAGAGGAGAAACGAGTGATTGTGGAGGCCTCTGTGCTGCTCAGTCTCAAATAAAGTGAATTTGCATTTATTGGGTTTATCATTCTTTTCTGCATCTTAGATCCTGCACTATGGGGACAATAAGATAATGCAAACTGATGGAGCCTTCACAATAAAGCCAGGGCATGACTCTAAAGCAGAATTAACTTGTAGTCAGGCTCTGAGCTACTAAAAATTGTTTTAAAAAGCTCACCATTTGCAGGTATCTCATTAGTCAAGCTAACATCCTTTTATCCACTTAGACAGTGGCTCTATGGCACCAGAAAAAAGGATTTGGACAAGTAGAAGCACCAGTGAGGATTCATCAATTTATACATTTCTGGCGCCATTTTCAAAAATAATATGGAGCTTTAATACAAAGGGGAAGATGACGTATTCCAGCATGGCATTCACATCTTAATATGTTCCAGGACAAACATAAATAAATAAAATGATTGATAAGTAGTAGACCAAAACAAAAAATACAGACTTCTCTTAAACTGTCCACCAACATCTGGCTTACATGGGAAACTACTTTTTATTGGAACATCTCAAAATTATTCACATAAATTTGATGCCTCTAAAAACAAATATATTTCAAGAACAGCAGTGGCACCTATTGTTATTGAAACATGGGGCCCATGGGTTTCTTTTCCTATCTTTCCTGTGGGAGTCTTGGTTTCTTCTCAATTGGGTCTGAGCCCCGGTGCCAAGCAACTGCTGGTGATTATTCAATTGGACCAAAGAAGGAGGCCGAACCAATACTAGAGCCACGTTGGGCCACCTGGTGCCTACACCCACTGCTTCCTTTTGGAGTCCGTTGTCTATGAACTACCCTCTGAGAGGGATGTGCAGGAACAATGTGAGTGGTCTAGTCAATCACCCACCCAGGCCTTGCTGCCCTTTGTCAGATTAAGGGGCTGAATCCAGAAGACCTCCAAGGACCCTTCCCACCTTGTGTTGAACAGAGGAAACCGGAAACCCACAGACTTTTACCAAGGATTTTGCTGTCACTACCCTCTGTGTCCTCTCCCAGTTTCTGCCTTGCCATTCTTCCTTTGGTTTAAATCCAAACCAAATCTATCCTGATTCTTCTGGGACAAGAAACACTGGGGCTGACAATTTTAATACTCATGACATTCCTCCTTTTCTGTCTTTCCTCCTCTTCTTCTTCTTCATTGCATGGATTTCTAAATTTATTATCCCCATATTCAAATTATCCCTGCAAAATAAGGCAGGAAATCTAATGAAATGTTTGAACCCAATGAACCAATTTATGGATGAAAAGAAAGTAAACACTTGAATGCCTGCATGGTGATAACTTGCACAACTCAACAGGCCAAGCTCTCTCAATCCGTGGAATATGATACCTTTAAAACATCTAGCATAAAAGGTCATGAAAGGGAGTCTGAAACAAGGGTTGATCCTCCTCCTGGGGTCTGAGGCAGGCCAAGCTACGTGTCTTCCTAAAGGAATGCAACTTTCATAAAATGTTTTCTATCAGAACTTGAGGGACCTTGGAGTCCAAATCCTTAGTTTATAAATGGAAACACTGGCCCAAGAGAAGTGAAGTAGCTTGCCTGCTAAAAATCAAACAGCTAGTTAGGGGCAGAACTAGGATAAGAATTCACATATTTTGTCCACTGCAACATATTTCCTTCATCATCTTCTGGTTCTTTTATTATCCCTTTTATTTTCTCATGGGCTAAGCTTTGATTCACAGCAATTCATATGGGGATCAGTGGGAGAATGCCGTGCTTGACCCTACATTGACAGTGGGTCTCTTCCCACTCCAGACAGCAAAATGACCATTAGGTCTTTCCTAATTGTCAGACACAGAAGAAAGCAAAGTGTGATGTCCCCACAGTAAGACATGGTGAATAGCTCTGTGCAGTGGTTTTCACAACACTAGAGCTGCAGAGGGATCAGAGTAGCCTCTAGAGCGAGCAAGAGCTCAGCCATGCTCCAGAGCCTCAGCTCCACATTTCAGCTGGAACTGTTGCACGTTAGCCATTTCATACACAGAGCTTCCTGCTAAGTTAATGTGAACAGAGTTCACAGTTACAGAGGATGACTGCTGTACTAGAAATATGTTGGGATTTGCAAAAAGAAGATAGAAATTTCAGGACAGGATTCTCTAGTTTTGTTTTAGTGGGATTAAGGCAAGACATTTCACATTTCTGGACTACAAATTCATCATATTGTCAGATGGGTGAACAACAAATTCACAAATGCTAAGTAACAAAAGAGACAGTGTATTGCAAATGTGTTTTGTATGCAGTAAAGCACTTACAAATCATGAATGGTACCACATGATACTGTTAAAGACAGGCCCAGTGGCTTTACAAAAAAGGGAGCTAGCTGCAAGAAGGCTGATCCCGGAGGGCCTAAGTGACTTATGGTGGGTATGATTTTACCCTAAGGGGATATGGGAACTTCTAGCCCCCATCTTGACAGTTTTCAGATGAGTTATTAGCATTGAGGTTTTGCACTGAGGACAAATAGATAGATGGATTACAGAGGAATTTATATTATGCATGTTTGTTGCTTGTTGCCTGAGATTCCTGGCACTGAGTCATCACTGTGCATATAAGGCACACGGGAAGGAAGGAGGGAATGCACTTGCAGAAACATGTCTACATGGCTTCCTTTCCTTCCTTCCTTTAGGCTTATCTCATGTCACTTTCGCTACATTTCCTGAGCTCCGACCAGACAGAACATTTCCAGGTCATATAACATACATGCTTAAATCTCTGAAAAGCCTCCTCTGACTTCTCTAGGAGGGTGGGTACTGGAGTACCTTCCTCTATGAGTTTGTAGAACCTTGTTCATATATTCATAATCATATTTATCATATATTCCTGTCATTATGGGTTTACACATCTGCTTCCTACATTAAAAGTCCCTCACAGGGTGAGAAAGAGTTGGAACTGTGTTCCCCTACACTCTAATCTGCAACACCAGGCATACAGTAGGAACTTGAAGTTGTTGGTTCATTAAATGAATAAGTACATTTTAATAATCAATACAAACTAACACATAAGTGACTATGGTTTTTCTCAATTTGTAGTCTTGACTCTGATTTAAAAAAAAAGTCCCTATATGGAAGGGTTAATCGGTTGAATAAATCAGACGACACACCAGATAGCTGAACTTTTCTGGAACAAGAATAGATGCCCCTCGTTTTCATTAGTCTTACAATATTGGCCCCTATTTCCCATTTTCTTTTTGGTTTTAAGTATCTTTACTTGCTCAGCTGCCTTCCCTGGATTTCCCCAGACTCCCATATGTCTTACTAAGTTAAAGGCAAAATCATCCTGGCCACTGTAAACTCTGTATGGAACCAGGGAAATGTTGTTTCCTTTATTGTGGCCTCTGGAATTGGCCACGGAGCACCCAGGGACAGGTTCAGAACCACCACTCTCAAAGGTGACGTTAATACTTCGCCCATAAGTTATTCCTCCCCATCCAGTCTGCTCTCCAAGTCCCTTTCTTCCCTTCTCAAGGTACAGACATGGTCATGGGAGTGGTGATGGGTAAGAGAACGGTAAAGATATGATCAGAGATATAGACATAAATGAAAACAGAAACAATCTGATAAAAGGGATAAAAGTATGGGCTCCAAAACTAAATTGTCTCGGTTTGAATTTGAACTCTGCCACTCATAAGCTGGTTTGACCTTAGGCAAGTTACTTAAGATCTTCATGCGTTGGTTTTCTCAACCCTAACAGGGTTATTGTGAGAATTACATAAACTTTAATACAGAATTTACATGTCTGGCAGATAGTAAGTACTCAGCAAATGGAAACGAATACAGCATAAACCATTATAATATGCTTTAATAAAATGATTCAATGCAACACAATGTAATATAATGGCAGGTTGTACTTTCCGAAGATGGCCACAACAGTATCTCTTGCACACATGCTTTTCTACAACCCCATCAAAAGGTGGAGTCTAGTCCTCTGTCCTTGAAGCCAGGTAGACCTCAACCAAAAGTGTACAGTGGAAGGAATATTTTATGGGAGTTCTCAAACTAGGTCATAAAAATGCATGCATTTCCACTTTTCTCTCCTGTATTGCTTGGTATTGGAACTCAGCCACCATGCTGTGAGAAGGTCCTAGAAGCCTGTGGTAAGACTAACATGGAGCAAAACCAAGGTCTTAATGCACAATGGCAGTCATGCTCCTAGCACCAACCTGTCAGCCATGAGTCATGCATCTTGCAAGTGAATCCTCTGTACCCAAGTCAAGCCACCTGGGCTGATTTCACAGACCAGAGATAAGCTATCCTCATGGAATACAACCAAACTTACAGATTTGTGAGTAAACATTACTAAGTTTTGGAGAAGTACATCAAGTAGCAATAAATAACTGATACAGATACAGATAAGATATAAACTGGTATTCATCCTTTATGTCAAACAGGAGTGCTTGCTTTACCTTAGAGTATACATTATTAACTAAAATAAATGAAAGCATGCTTTTTTTCCAAAGGCCTTTCTAGTCCACAAAAACTTTCACAAATAAGAACTAATCGTTCATGACACATAAATACACACAACAATAGCTTAATGCTACAGACTGGGTAAGCATATCTCCAGCTTCCTTTACTTCTACCTAGATCAAGATTACACAGGCATTTAGAGGCAAATCAAAAGTTGCAAATCCAAATCTTTTTACTCCAAATCCAGAGCTATGTCCATTATATCAAGCTGACAATCTGTACTAAGTAAGGAGTTTGAGGACTTTGTTCTAACTCTTGGTCTGTCCACAATCTCTGGCCTGAGCAAGGCCCTTTACAAGCCTTGGAATCTTTGAGAGAAAATGAGGTAGTTACATCAAAAGATCTCTAAGATCACATTCAGACCTAATATTCGCAGAATCTGGAGTTCTTCTTACATCTGCTAGCACCTTTCATTACTTCTTATTCCATGTAGCTTCTATTCTTCTCATGATATCCCATCTGCCTTCTCTGCTTCCTGACGACCGGATGCTACAAATAAACTCATATTTGTACTAAATCGCTGTGAACAGGAAGTCTACCTCACTCTCTTCTGCGGTAGGCAGGTTTATAAGATCTCCCAATATTCCCACATCCTGGTATTCACACCCTTGCATAATGCCCTCTCCCAGAGTGTGGGCTAACCCTAGCCACTTACTTCTAACCAACAGAATATGGTACCTATGATGGGATGTCACTTCCATGATTAGGTTACAAATGATTATATCTTCCATCCTGTGATCAGACTCTGCCTGCTGCCTGCTGTTTCCCATGCTTTGATGCAATGGGCTGCCATGTGGAGAGCCCACTTGACAAGAAACTGAGGGCAGTCCCTGGCCAACAGCCAGCTGGAAGCTAAGGCCCTTAGGCCAACAGTCTGGAAGAAACCAAACCATACCCCAAATTACCTGAACATGGAAGCAGATTCTTCTCCTGTTGACCTTCTAGATGCAGACTGTGGGCCCATACCTTGGTTGCAGCCTTATGAGAGACCATATGTTGATAATCCAGCTAAGCTGTACCCAGACTCCTGATTTACAAAGGACTATGAGAAAATATGTATTTTAAGCCACTTGGTTTTTAAACAATTCATTACAAAAGAGAATTAATACTTCTTATGCATTAATAGGGAGAGCCTCTGAAGATCAACAAAGGGAGAAACTCACAAAAAACATGAACGCCTCTCCACCCCACAACTTCCCGACCCCTCAACATCTCTATACCATGAGATCGATGACAGGTCACAGTCTTCTTCCATTTCCAATCATACTAACAGAAACACAAGCTCTAAGAAATCCAGAGGGTCCCAGTGAAGATCAGTCATAGCCTGAAAGGAAGACATGGAGGAGCTTAACTGCATCAGGCTGGGATGCAAACAGCAGTCGGACCTGAGGCACGAACAGGAATACATCTTATCAGAATAGAGCCAGGTCAATGGAGATACTCTGTCCAGACTTCCTCAGAAATGTGAGGGACATTATCTAAAAGTTGCCTTATCACTCTAAGATCTTATACCTTGAGAATGGAAGGAATGAAAAAGATGTAGCCCCATTTACAAAGGGGTATCTGGGGCTTAGACAGAGGAACTGACCAACCGAACACAACCTGTTGGTTGCATAACTGGGAAAGAATTTGTTGCTCTTGGTTCAACCCAGTTCTTTTCCCAATACCAAATGTCAAAAAATGCATTTCTGGCAAAACAGCAACTCACTTATTTCATTCTTAATAAATGTGACTTGTAGGGTATCTTACATAAAAGGATACTAGGAGAAAATTCATAATATATGAGTATGTGTGTGATGGCATCTCACATAATATGAAAGTGTTTAGATGCATAAATGGCTAAATGAGAAGCTTCTAATTGTTTACTTCAAAAATCCAGAGATCAGGAGAGAAAGCAACACAGGAAAGAAATAAAAGGATTCTGTATAAAAGGCAAGTAGTTTATAATACACTATTTCCTCCCTGAAAACAGTTAGAAAAGTCAATATTTACCCTAGCTGAGTGGGGGAAGGATGTGTCTATCACAAAATAGATTATGTTTAACAAGATACTGTATCTGATAAGTGGGATGAGTATGAAAAATATTTGTATAGCACTTCATAGTGTACAAAGCACTTTAATGCACAGCATGCCATTTACTTCTCATAAAACCATATATGATAAGCAGAGGAGGTATTCATACCATGGACAAAGAAAATGTGGTTCAGAGAGATAAAACAATTGACATTGATGCTTCTAAACATGGCAGAGCTGGAATCAGAATTCAGTTTTCTAACTCTAAATGCTTAGCCAAGAATTTCTGATGCAAGCATACTATATAATTGTTAAGAGAGATTTGAAGTGTTCTCACCATAAACAAGTATGTAAGGTAATGCATATTTTAATCAGCTTGACTTAGCCATTCCACAATGTATACATAATCAGACATCATGTTCTATATCATATATCTATGCATTGTCAATTAATAATAATAAAAATTTAAAAAAAAATTTAAAAAAGAATTGCAGGTATAAATCATTCCCAATTTTTTTTAACATTTCTAGATTATGTCAATGTACTATGTAACCAAGGAAAGACACTTCTCTGAGCTACAATTTCTTCATCTAGAAAATGAAGACATAAAACTAGTGTCTGTGGTTAACACTAGAGCAAGCCTTAGGGGTATGCAGCTGTAGAGATGAGAGAAAGGACAGAAAGAAGAAAGGTGCTGCTTACAAACATTTGATAAGAAGCTTTCAAGGATTCACAAAGCATGGTCCACACAACAGCAACATTTGGGAACTTCTTAGAAATACAAATTATTGAGCCCTACTCTAGACACACTGAATCAGAAACAAGGGGTGGAGCCCAGCAACGCAGTTTAATAAGCCCTCCAGGGCATTCTGATGAGCAATAACTTTAACTGTTGCTTTATATGCTTTAGTCTCTGGGCAGGTGAGGTATAACAAGAGTAATTTACACTGAGAGGTCAACGATAGGTTTAGTAAACTGTGACAAGTTCATAATCTATGAGACATGTTTTTTATTTTTATTTATTTATTTATTTATTTATTTATTTATTTATTTATTTATTTTGAGACAGAGTCTCCCTCTGTTGCCCAGGCTAGAGTGCCGTGGTGTCAGCCTAGCTCACAGCAACCTCAGACTCCTGGGCTCAAGCAATCCTACTGCCTCAGCCTCCCGAGTAGCTGGGACTACAGGCATGTGCCACCATGCCCGGCTAATTTTTTCTACATATATTTTTAGTTGTCAAGACAATTTCTTTCTATTTTTTTTAGTAGGGACAGGGTCTCGCTCTTGCTCAGGCTGGTCTCGAACTCCTGAGCTCAGAACGATCCGCCTGCCTCGGCCTCCCAGAGTGCTAGGATTACAGGCGTGAGCCACCACGCCGGGCCCGATTTTTATTTTTAAGTGAACCTTGTTCACTTACCAAAGGCATTGCCTTGTAATCCACAGAAACAGATGCTGACAATTTCCGCATATGTCGACAGGACAAGACGGGTTATGGTTCTAGCTCTGGCTATTGAGTCCATGCATTAGAAACCACTGACATAACCAAAAGGGCTGGGCAAAGCACAAGAACAGCTCCATGTCCTTGGATATCATAAGAATGATACCCAGTTTACATGAGGGAGATAATCTGTTTCAGAGAGTTGGATAGGATATCACAGACCAAATTTATAAATCGATCTTTTTACATAGAAGCAATAACTCAGACAATTTAGGAATAAGCATCCAGCTCCCAATAAGATCTGCTAATGCATATAGTGCTAACTATATGCCGAACACTGTTTTAAGTGCTTTATACATGGTAACTCATTTAGTCCTCCTTACAATCCTGGGAGATAGATACTATAATTATCTTCATTACAGAGACGAAAGAACTGAGGCACAAAAAGTTTCAGTGACTTATCCCAGGTCACACAGTTAGAAAGTGATTGAGCTGAGATGTGAATCCAGGGTAGTCTGGTCCTAAAATCCATGATTTTAATTACTACAACATACTGCCTACTGAATAACCCTAAACTCTACAAGCTGAGTTCCAAATTATCCTGAACACAGTGAATTTGGGTTCAAATTATCTTGAAGAACATGAACTTGGTCCTTTAATTTGTAGATACTTTCCTCTGGTTGCACATAACACCTCCTATAAACTACAACCCCAATCTTAAAACAAAATCTTCTATAGAGAAATAACAAAAGCACAGAAAGCTATATCAATGCAGTTTTTCTTTAATACAGGACAAAAGTCATACCGACTCAAGCTATAATGGACATGAGGGATCATCTATTTCCACAAGTCCATATTACAAACTAATTGAAACAGACACAGACTGAAACAAACTCAGAAAGGGGTAGTGACTCTACTAGATATCTTGGCCAGTCATGAATGTTTTGGACCTCTTAAGTCATCTTAAATAATTATGTCTAGCAGTCTGACCAAGCTGTTCGTTTTTAAGGGATGGCTTGTTCTATGAAAAGCCGAGGAAGTAAAGTTTCCTGCGTGACCCTGACAGTGTTTCATCCATAACCCTTCTCAGTGTTCACCGGGAGTCCATTGATATTCACAGGGGCTGTCTTCCAAGGTCATCAGAGGGTCTTGTCAGTGACTATTTCAGTAAATGAAACATCTATACCAGATAGGGCAAACTGTGCAAAGCTATGATTGAGGTTGAATAATTTGCATTAGGCACAGAAATAGTCAATGTGGGGGATTGGAACAGAATGAAGGTCTTCCGTCCCTTTTTTTTTTTTTTTCTTCCAAGTTTTATATCAGGGAACAGAAAACTCCAAGAATGAGAGTTCTTGGAGTTCTGTAACCAAGAATGAGAGTACCACGAAATCCTAGCATCATTCAAATCAATTCTCCCATCTGTTGCCTGAATTCCTTTCCTGGCATTTCTGCCAAAATTCATTTGATAATGATGATGGTGGTGAGAGCATCAGTAATAACAGTGTTTATTATGTACAAGACAGTGTATTCTCATATAAAACACATTTATTATTCCATGTGGTCCTCATGTCAACTCTGAAATGTATTATCAACTCAGAATATAGAGTTTTAAAGAGTTTAAATAATTAACCTGGTAAATGCCAGAGTGTCATTTCAAATTACTCCAGTGAAGGTAAACTTCCATCTTCTAAGGCAGCCTACACTGAACGCTAATCGCCATTTCTGTTAGAAAAATATTGACCTTATACTGCTGCTGACTGCCTTCCTCACTTCTAAAAACTACTCTTTGTTCTGCTTTCTTGAGCTGCACAGAAGTCTGATCCTTCCTGTAGATGATTCCTATCCAAGTAAGGATAAGAGGCACCACCAACTTCCATGATCAACCAGGCAGATTTCTCCTTCTTCCTGTTAAGGCGGCAACCTAAACGTTCATCTTCCTTAGGATGTATACTCATTACTGTAACTGTTAGTTTGCAGCTTCCTTAGAGTGGGAGCCATTCCCAATGCCATCTATGTATTATAGGCAAATTGCTCAACACAGAACCTTTTTTAAAAAAGTTTTTAGTTGAAATATAATTCACACACCATAAAATCTACCCTTTAAAATGCAAAATTTATTTGTTCTTAGTATATTGAAGGAATTATAAAGCAATATCACTATGTAAATCCAGAATATTTTAAGCATTCCCAAAAGAAATACTGTACCCATTAGTAGTCACTCCCTATTTTCCCCTACCCCCAGCCACTGGCAACAACTAATCTTTCTGAGTCTATGGATTTGCCAATTCATATAAATGGAATCATAAAACATGTGGTCTTTTATGTCTGGCTTCTTATACATAACAATGTTTTCAAGGTCATCTACATTGTAGCATGTATTAGAGCTTCATTTCTTTTTATGGCTGAATGATATTCAATTTTATGTATATACCACATTTTGTTTGTCCATTCATTAATTGATGGATATTTACGTTGTTCCCACTTTGGGGCTACTATGAAAATTTTGCTGTGAACATTCATGTACAGGTTTTTGTGTTGCCATATGTTTTAATTCTCTTGGATATATACATAGGAATAGAATTGCTTGGTCATGGGATAACTATGTTTCATCTTTTGAAGAATTGCCAGATTGTTTCTAAAACGGGTACACCATTTTACAATCCACCAGCAATGTAGATGGTTCTAATGTCTCTACCTCATTGCCAACACCTGTCATTGTCTGTCTTTTTTATTATACCCATCTTAGTGTGTGTGAAGTGGTTTCTCATTGTGGGTTTTTTTTTTTATTTCAGCATATTATGGGGGTACAGATGCTTAGGTTACGTATGTTGCCCTTGCCTCCCCTCCCCTGCCAAGTCCAAGCCTCAAGCGTGTCCATCCCCCAGATGGTGCGCATCACACTCTTGGTGTATACCCATCCCCTCTCCCCTCTCCCCCCCTTCCCAACATCCAATAAATGTTATTCTTACATGTGCACTTATGTGCTGATCAGTTAATATCAATTTCTCATTGTGGTTTTGATTTGCATTTCCATGATGACTAAAGATGTCCATCATCTTTCTCTATGCTTATTACCCACTTGTATATCTTTGGAGAAATATCTGTTCAGATCCTTTGTCCATTATCTAATGGGGCTTTTGTTCTTACTGAGTTCTAGGAATCTAAATATATTCTAGATATAAGTACTTTAACAGATATATGATTTGCAAATTCCATGGATTCCATTTACTTTCTCGATGGTGTCCTTTGAAGCATAAAACGTATTTAATTTTGATGAAGTCCAAGTTATCCATTTTTTATTTAGTTTTCTGTGCTTTTGGTGTCATGTCTAAGAAACTACCAACTAATCCAAGCTCATGAATATCACCCCTATGTTTTCTTCTAAAAGTTAGCTTTTATATTTATCCATTTTTGGATAAATTTGATCCACTTTGAGTTAATGAATATATTTTTTACATAGGATATGGAGTAGGGGTCCAACTCCACTCTTTTTGAATGTAGCTATCCAATTGTCCCATTATCATTTGTTGAAAAAACAATTCTTTCCTCATTTAAATGTCTTGGCACCCTCTTGAACATCAATAGACCATGAACACGATGGTTTATTTCTAGACTTTCAATTCTATTCTGTTGATCTATATGTCTATCTTGTGCCAGTACCACACTGCTTGATTCCTGTGGCTTTGTAGTAAGTTTTGAAATCGGGAAGTGTGAGTCTTCCAGCTTTCCTCATCGTTTTAGATTGTTTTGGAAATTCTGGGTCTCCTGAATGTCATATGAATTTTAGGATCAGCTGCTCAATTCCTACAAAGAAGCCAGCTGGGATTGTGATAGGGATTGCTTTGAATCTATAGATCAAACTGGGGAGCATGCCACTTAACAATATTACGACCTCTAAGCAATGAACACAAGATGTCTTTCCATGCATTTAGGTCTTCTTTAAGATCTTTCAACAATCCAACAGAGACTTATGTTCAATTAATAGTTAGTAAATAAAGGAATGCATGAACAAATAAGTCAAACAACAAATAAAGAGAAAGAATCCAAATAGTTCTGTGCAATACATACACAATGGCCACCTTCTTAAATCCCATCTCCCTTCTCAACAAATCACAGTTTTCAAGATACAGATCAGCCTTTTTTCCATCTCTTCAGCCATAAATTCTACTGTTTCTTTATCTTCCACTCATGTAATATGATCAATAGCAGTAGAAAGCCGATGACCCTGAATGATATATCTCTATCCACACCATTCCCTCAGAAGTTACTCCAGGAAACTTGTGTTAGCACAGCTGCAAACAGACCACCCCGGTTTCCCCTTCTCCTACCCCCATCCCTGCCCCTTACTGGTTGTGAGGTCTGATCCACAAGTGACTATAAAAGTAAGCTTTCCCATAAACAAAGTTAAACGTCATAACTTTAGCTATGCTAGACTGGCTGATGAGAATAGGAGCTCTAAAATTAATATTACATAGAATATTAAGTCAATCAGGATGCTGTTTATAAAAATTATTTCCTGGCTTTGACTGCCTTGGTAAGCATCACGTTAACATGAGCTGGCCATTAGGGAAATAAAACATAACCCTGTGTCGGCTGGATGGTGGAGAGAGCCAAGGAGATTCCTTAGTGCTAAGAAGCTTAGCACCTCTCGCAGTATCTAAGAAGTAACATTTTCCAGAATTTTCATATAAGCGGTACAGTATCAACATGGAATTAGAAAGAGTTCAAGACACTTCACAAATGATTCAGGTTATGGGCTCACACATCTGACTGTAAGTGCTTCAAGCTTTCTAAAACACCACATTTCTTAAAAGGAACAAATAAATATTCTAGCTCTCTAACCCACTTTAAATCTAATATTTTATTTACACAAGCAGAATATGTTACTTTAATGGATCCATTATTTACCATCAATATAAGCAAAGAATCCATTTAGAATTTCAATACTCTCTTTAAAAAAAAAGTCTGAAGTTTATATATTTTTAAAGATGTTCACATATATGTGTACATATATGTGTATGCACACAAAGTTTATCTCCATTTGAAAAGTATGACTTAGATTTAGGTAATTAATTCATTTTGAAATGGTTTATAATTGGCATATACTGATCACATTTCAAATACTGGGTGAAGAGGTATCAGAAATAACTTGGTAAAGGAAGGAGGAGATGAATCTTAGAGGTTTCCTCTAATGAATCAGAGCTTCCTAGCAGTCAAAGCAAAAGAATCACATAATAATTCTTCAAATTTTTTTTTCTTTTTTTCCTAAAAAAATGATGCATATATCATTTCATCAGTCAGGTAACCTTGTATCTCCTGTTACTGTATGAAAGAATTTATCATATTGATCTTTGTTTAAGAAAGTAACATAATAGTCCTCTGTTTTCATCAGGTCTGTAGAGGATACAGAAAAAGACTTGATGCTTATTTCTTATGTTACCCCAATAATAAGAGAATGGGTATAGTACTGAATTGTAATTCACAATAACATCATCTTCTCCACAAAGTGCATTGCCTTCAAGTGACATAAGGCAACATAGGGGTAAAACTGAAAATTTTAGACAAATGAGTTCCTGTCATTATGTTGCTTTTTGCAAAAACTCATTCACCTCAGCTGTGCTTATTTTTTATTAATGCAAATACATGTTAATTACAGAAAAATCAGAAAGCAGCTATAACTTTGTCATGCACTAACTCCATGTCAATTCCAGACTGGACTTTTTAGCGTATTTCTAGAGTGGAGACGTCTAGATGATGACGTTAATTTATTTATGCAGCAAGCATAAATTTGTGTGCCTCTTATATGCCAGAAAACAAATGATAATCTTACCTCAGGGACTTCATAGTCTGGTATTTATCACAATTATTTCTTTGCTATTCAAGCTTAAGGCATTTTATACTTTTATATTATTGCTGTAAAGTATGCTCTGTGAGGTAAAATTTCCAGAATTTCAAGTTTACATTTTAGTAATTTGAGATTCAGTGCAGTGAAACACAATCCAACCTTCTTCTACGGTCTTTAACCTCAATATGACAATATAGCTTAGGTGCATATTTGGGTGTGGGCCCAGGGTCCAAAGCAGGGAGACAAATTCAAAAATTTACAAATGACTTTATCTGCATTTATAAATGAAAACTGTAAGTGCTGGCTCAACAGCAGTATCTGACCAATTCGTACTCTTTATTTCAACACAATTCCAGTTTATGGTTTTATAAGAAAATATGTATTTTTAAATTATGATACATACATTAAAGTTTTATATTTGTAATTAATATATGCACTGAAAGGCAGTGTTGAACTTTCCTGGTGATTTTTCCACAGTGTGAAAAGAATCTTAGCAGTTAAATTCCAATGTGATATTTTGTGTAGAGGGCAGACCAGTTACTCACCATGACAAACGGTGATATGTAGGACTGGTTATTAACCACCTCCAACTTTCTGTCCAGAGACCATCCTTATCATCATTATACTTTACTTTGGCTATAAAGCATATCAAGAAATGGGTGTCAAATGGATAAAACACCAACTATAGATTATCTGAGATATGACTCTTTCTCTTAAAACACAACAACCCTATGTATTTGCCATGGTTAAATCAAGTCATCTTGAGTAAAAAACATAGCTAGATTTGTATTTTGTTGTTTATTTGCTTTTTCAGTTAAGAAAGAAAAGGACCAGGGGGTTTCAGACCAAGGCTATTACCAAAATAGATATTTAAACAGTGGGAGAGGAAGAAAGAAATAGAGAAACCAGTCCTGACGAAAACACTCTTTAATTTCATAAATGTGATGTGTGCTTCTGCATAGACATAGGGCTAATTATTTCCACTATGAAGCTGTTGTAAAAGAGAGATACTCAACAGGCAGCTTTGTTTGTTTCTTTTGAAACCAATGCCTGGATTGAACGGTTCCATGTATTGTAACACAATCATCTCTGAGCCAAGGACTCCTTAAGGTCTGCCACACAAATCCCAGTTAAGAGCTACCACAGGCCCACGGCTGGAGTAGAACAGAAGACACCCCTCGCAGGCTTCAGCAGGAGGAGAGCTCCAGGGCTCTCCTCCCCATCACTGCCAGGAGCCAGCATACAGTCAGAGCAGACTCTTACACTGGGCCATGTGAAATGGACATTTTTGCATAAAAGTTTTGTAGAGATGTAATGTAAGGTAGATACTCAAGCTAAATTTTCACTCTAAAAGTGTTTCTTTTCGTGGCACTCAAAACTAAGTTTATTTAAAGCTAACTTTGATTATGCTTGTCACAGATGACATAAACACATCTTCCAAAACAGAAAGAGGAGGTATAAATGTTATTGAAATGCAATTATACACAATCTAAAAATTAATTGCCCATCATAAAAGCCGTGGCATGCAACTCTGAGTCAGCTAACCACTCCTCCACCCCCACCTCACTGTTCTTTAACTGTTGAAGTTTTCTGGCAGGTACAGACTAATTCAAAATGACCCAGATCCTATAAACAAAACATGGGCATTGCAAAGAATTAGATCCCTTTTTGTTTTAAAATGATATTTTGCACATTTTAGTTTACTGTATTCCATTTAATATCTTATACATGAGGTTTCTACAATGTTTCAACCTGTACCATAGCTCTCAAAGAAAGTTATTACTAAGCAGACAATGCAAATATATAGACAAATCCATTTCTTGGCAAATCATGGAAGGCTCCTAAATTTTTTCCAGGAGAATGTGGGGAGAGGAAGTTGACACTATCCATACCTATTCTCTTTTTAAACAAAGTAACACCCACTTCCTATCTCAATTCCAAGAAGCCTAGCCAAAAAACAGCAAAGTCCTTAGTCTGCAGGGACACTGTATGTCTCATCACACAGTATCAGTATGTACAGCTTTCATCTCCCAGTAGCCTACATGTTTGGGTTGCACTGAATAATATGAAATATTAAAAATTTAATTACTAATTAATCTCCCCTGCAGCTGCTCATGGCTTTTGCAAGCTAGAACACAAAGCACAAGAGAATAGAAGATCCAGGGCACCACCCTGATTACACTGCATCCAAGCCCTAAGGCCACATGAATTCCTAATGAAAAACCTTCAATACAACACAAACACCTGAAATAATTTCTCAGGTTGCTTCATAGATTATTGCTCTATCAAAGGAATCCAGTGTGGGAGCGTTGGGATTGCAATTAAAAACATGTCTGAATGACCATACAGCATTTAAGTACTCAGTTTCCAAATACACTAAGAAATTACAATAATTTTTAAATGTTTTAAGTGAAGAAGTTAAATATGCCAGTTATAGGATAAACAGCATTCAGAAAGGATCAGCCCCAAACCCTCAAAGTTCTGAAACTTTGCTTTGGCAAACTCCAAGCACAAGCTAACAATCCCAAAATGAAATGGGAAGGATTGCGTGAACTGTTGCTGTGAGCCAACATCTTATTTCTTACAGCTCCAGAACAATATTGTATCTCTGCAAAAGGGGAATCGATTGTAGTTACCTTGCACATTTGGAAATAATGAAAAAGAAGCTCAGACTGAGCTCTTTGTGAAAAGGTGACCACATGCAGTTGAGGGGACGTGTTCCTTCCAATGGCAAACTTGGAAACTAGGCTATCAAACTATACTCCACTCTGTTCCTAGCCTCAAAATCTCTCCAAATTTTTTCATATAAGTTGAAGAGGAAAAACTCACTTGTTTTCTGCATACGATTCACAGAATACTTCACTTCTGACACCAAATGTGTGGGATTTCCTCACACATCAACCAATTCTCTGCCTCTACATAAGTGTCCTACAACTCAATTCAATTCTGACTCTATCGACCTGGAGTTACTACAGACTCATCAGGTTAAGGGCTCAGTCTTAACTGCCCCCACTGAAGACATCAATCACAAGTAAGGGATCACTAGTTTACCCAATCACAAGTAGGAGGTCATCAGGTTACCCACATTTCTATCTAACTTGGCTACAAATTGGGGGTTCCTGTGATTGCTTCCATGGGTTTGATGATTTGCTAGAATGGCTCACAGAACTCATGGAAACACTTACATTTGCCAGTCTATTATAAAGGACGTGATAAAGGACACAGACAAACAGCCAGATGAAGAGATCCACAGGGCTAGGGCTGGAAGGGTCCTGAGCACAGAAGCTTCTGTCACCATGGAGTTGGGGTACACCACCTTCCTGGCATATGGATGTGTTCACCAACCTGGAAACTCTCTGAACTCCATCCTTCAGAGATTTCATAGAGGCTTCAAAACATAGGCACAATCTATCATTAATTCAATCTCCAGCCCCTCACCCATCCTCAGAGGATGCGGGTGGAGATAAAAGTTCCAAGCTTCTAATCATAGCTTGGTCTTTCTGGTGAATAGCCTGAGTCTAGGAGCCCATCGGGGGTTGCCTCATTAGAACAAAAGATGTTTCTATCACTCAAGAAATTCCAAGGGATGTAGGGGCTCTGTGTCAGGAACTGGAGTCAATGACAAAATAATATTAGAACAAAAGATGTTCCCAGCACCCCTACCACTTAGGAAATTACGAAGGTTTTAAGAACACTGTGTCAAGAATCAGGGGTAGAGACATACATATATATATTTCTTATTTTACTGTATCAGTGTCTAATGAGGGTAGTGAAATCCCATTTCATCAATTTAAAAGCAACTTGATTAAAAAATTACTATGCCCCCAGTTACCATGAAATATTAATACAACGTAATTGAAAATTCTTCTAAGTCACCCAGGTACCAGCTCCAACCCTACCAAATTCAGTGTGGAGAAGGAAAGACAGTCTTGCACTAGGAATTAAAAGACCAGCACTCTACCTCTGACTCTGTCAAGGGAAGGGAAAAAAATCTCAAGTCCATGATTGATCCCTTATCTTCGTAGACAGAATTTCAGTCCAACCCCCTGTGTAGTTTCTCCAAAGAGTCTACACTGTACTTACACTAACAAATGACACCCAATGGGTGGGGTTCATATATACATTAGCTTAAGGATGCCATACTATCATAAATTTTCTGTTCACCTTAGTCATATATTTTTGATATATATATAATCCTTTTTAATGTGTTCAAGGCATATTTTAAAGAAGTTCCATAAAAGAGAGACATTTTGGATAAACTAATTGTGATACTAAAGGGAACCAAACTATCCCTTGGTTGCTGTTATCATCACAGAGAACTATTAGGTCATAGCTCAGGGAAAAGAAAAAGAATCACTAAGACTGCCCCCGAGTCTTAGTGAGCTATGTCCTTTCTTCTCTGGTCAAAAACATGTTCTTTCTTCTGTGGTCTAAAACTTTTTTTCAGTACAGTAAGACTTTGGCTACATGACCTGGAAGGCTCACTCAAGCTCCCATGCTCTGTGATCACAGTGGATCTGCAATTCACCCCAGGATCACCTCCAAACTTCTCACACGTGTTCTTCTAAAACTATTTCCTACTACATACATTTTTAAATGTTTGGAAATTTTAGTTTCAAACACTAAGGCAGTTTAATTGCATAATCTATGCAGTGTCATGGATGTATATTTACACGCCTTGCATATGCTAAAGTTGCTACCCCCAAAACCACTGCAGCCAGAAACACTGTAGCTACCCCCCACCCCCGCCCCCACCATGCTTCTTCTTTCTCTGAGAGCCCTTGGGCATAAAGAGGGCTACTTACGTACTAAGTACATTTGATTTTTTTCATCTGTCATTCCCTTTTATAGTCCTTATACTCTATTCAACCAGCTTATTCTTCAAACAAGGTATTTGCTTTCAACATTCCTTGACTTTCTCATTTCTGTTATTCTTGCACCTTGAATCCCATGCCCTTCCCATAACACATGAAGCCAGTGACCTCAAATGCTACCTGTTCTATGCATTCCTCATTGACACTGAAAGTGTACGGTATAATGTTGATACTCTTTTTTATCTTCCAGCAATGTCAACATATGGTGAGTCACTTGATAAGTAGCACATGGAAGCCCTTATTTTGTTTCCCTTAGGATTATATATATATGCTTATCTCTTCTATAGGATTAAGAATTACTCCAAAGCAAGGACATGTTGATACTAACCTTTATATCTCCAATAATTAATCCATAGTAGGATTTCAACAAATGTTAAGTGAATGAAGGAATGAATGGATGAATATGTGGAATTAAGCCCCATAATCCCAAAACAACATATGGATAAATAAGTGAACAGAACTAAAGTCAGGAAATATGGGAGTGAAAAATGCTCCTTTGAATAAAAGGAAGGAAATGCTTCAGTAAAACTCATTTTCAAGAGCTCAGACATTTTTCACAGTTGTATGTAGATGGAGCTTCCTGGAGCCACTTACATACTAACATTCCATATATATATCCTTTTCCCTAAACCCATGAGTCAAAGCAGCCTTACAAAAGTGATTAAGGGGTAGACTCAGGAAAGCACACAATGCATGCTTGACTAATGAGAATTCACAGACCTACTAGCCTACTTTAAGTATTCAGGTGACTCAATAGGTTTTGAAATTTGCTCTGGATAAAAAATGGAAACATCAAAGTTGGGCATTAACAGTCTATAGTTCTAGGACTTTTTGGGTACCTTTTAATTACAACACAACAGTCTACTGTAGACATCTTCTCTTGGCATGTATTTTTGATATTTTAAGTGTGTGATTATTGTTCTCACAGTTATAATTATGTTAAGCAATAAATACTACCACATCTAACTCAGTTCCACCAGAGTAAAGATAATTCAGAAGGATGAGCTATATCTCCCAATTAACTCTTGCTTTCCTAAATTAGAATAATGAAGAAGAATTATAATGGAGCAGGCACATTGAAAGTAGATTTTACCCTAATTATGAACTTATCCTACTTAAGGGCCATTATAATTCTTTTTTAACCTTCTGAATGTTTTTCTTTTTACAGGAAAGCCATATTCAAGGGACACTGTCACTCATATGACTGATTTTATAGTTTTTGTCAATAGTAAAAACAACAAAACAAAACTTGACACACCTCAAGTGTCAACTTAAAATCAAGCCCAGGCCTAAACTCAAAGTCCACTTGTACTCACACAGTAGTCACGTGGCTGGAGACAAATCACTTCTCTTCTGGTGTGTCTTAGTTTCCTCATCCATGAAATAACCACACCATATGTATATCTCAGAGTTGAGATATCTTTATCTCAATCAAGTAAGAATAGATGTGAAAGTGCTTCATAATCAGTACTGTCCAAACACTGGTGATTATGAATCTGTGTGCTCAGAATGATTGCTCAAACGAAATGCAGCTACTGAATAACCTATTAAAAGGCAGTAGTTTATAGGAGGCATTCTTTACACAGCCTTAAAGACTGAAGACTACATGAAGCAAAAATCTCAAAGCATGATCTCCTCGGTATATATTAGGCTATAAGAATTTAGGAGAGAAAACAATAAGCTAAACGGATGGATGAATGGATGGATGGATAGATAGATAGATAGATAAATAGGTAGATAGATAGGAGAAAGAATGCATGGAAATATTTGGGCATAATACAGCTAAGTCCAGTGGTAAAGTCGGTGACCTTGCTGTCTTCAGAAACTAGGCTTGATGAATTTGTTTGAATGGAATTGGAAAATTGCTGAGTATCAAACAATGGTCAGAAACTATGAAGTAAGCATGGCTTGCTGGGGAATATTTCTCTTACCTGGGCCCATTCTCCTGCATCTTTCTAGAGTTGATCTTGTTTCCTGTGTTCCTTTTTCATGATGAATTTTAGCTTTCCTTTGCTTGAGAACCTTGAAATAATCCCATAATGTACAAAAAACAGGCTAAAGTCTTAATCTAACATTCAAACTTGCCTACACACTGTCAGGAGGAAACCTTCAAGACCTATAGTCCACTTCAAGCATTCAGCAGTTTCATCTGCCACCACCAAGCTGTTTATGGTTCTCTAAATGCAGCCTGGAGCTTGCTACCCCGTGGCTCAGGGTATTTTCCCCTCTTGTCTCCAACAACATTATCCCCACCCATCCCTCCAGCTGAACATAAAAATCTTCTGAGAAGAATTCTCAGATTCTGCAACCTTCAAAGAATGTATCACTCTCTTCCTTGTACTTCTGCAATATGGGCCATAGTTTAATTTCTCTAATATTATGGACTATTAGAAGATGACAACTGAGTCCTATTTCTCTTCCTTTTAACCATCCACTTTCCTGCTCCCATCGGTTCCCTGAAAAGACCACAGTGCCTGCTACATACCAGCAGCTCAGTATATATTTATAGAGATGAAGTACATTTTTACTGCTGACAGGACTGGTGGAGCCAAGAGCATAGATAGCTAAGGAACAGCTAAACTCTAGTATGTTTTGCCTTGTATCCCCACATAGCTGACAATCCCATTATATGTTTAGAAAAGGTAATGGGAATGCATCTAAAGACGAAAGCACTGCAACCTTATGTGCAGCTAACTGTTGAAATGACTGACAGCAGAGAAGCAGGACTGGTTTTTAATTCGTGCAAGAAACCATTGTTAATATAGCAGCTGCCATTCAAGAATTGGAAAGGGACTCAGAATGTTGTGCGCACTGTCATTTAGTCAAGCAAACATCACGCAAGAATCAAACACAGTGACAATAGTGCTTGTCCAATGTTTGCATCTAGAGTTCTCATGGCTGTCTTCTGAGGACTTGGAAGCCCTGAACAGCCTTACCACAACCCTCTCAAGACTTCAGAGAGGCAGGGAACGATCACTAGCAGAGGAAGATCAGCTTTGGAAATTCAGGTAATAAGCAAAGATGGAGAAAAATAGCCAAGCTCCAAAGTGAGTAAAAAATGCAAAGAAAAACTGATAACAAGGTGCCATTTGCACCTAAAAAAACACAGATTAATTGCTATCACAAAATTCTGGTGAATTTGAGGAGAAACTGATATATTCAAATTGTTGGTGCCAGTATACGCTACCCCGCAACCTTTGGAAAGAAAAGTAAATAAAGCGGTCTTACTCCTTATTGTAGGAAACCCATTCTTAGGCGTCTGAGGCTGGGAAATAGCTCCGAAGAAAATATACACAAATATGACCCTTGTAGCATTACTTACAATGACCAAAAAAAAAAAAGGAAATTACCTCAATATCCAACATAAGGAATTTCACTGCAAAAGACATAGCCCCTCACCTTAACCTCCCATAGCCAAGCTAAATCATATTCGTCAAGATTGTTCACAAAATATAATAAAATATCTATATAGGCAAAGCCAGAAAAAGAGAAGGGCAATGGAATAAGAAGAGATTTATGTTTTTATAATATTTTATATAACACTGTGTGATTTTCAATGAAGTACTCATAAAGTCAATTTAAGAAATTTCTGCCAGTGAACTAACACATGTTGATATTAAATAAACCAACAACTTAGACCATTGGCTCTGACAAGATCAAAAAAAAAAAAACGAAAGGGCTGTTAAGATGGAAGTTGTCCTTTCAGATAAGAGTGGAGTATTTGCGGCGTTCCCTGTGGACAGATGTTCATGGGCAACACTAACCTGTGGGGGCCGAGGCTTGTAGGGGGAGCTGCACTCAAGGTCAGCCAAAATGCTGGTCAAGGAGTCGATCTCTGCGTCCAGGCTGGAGCGTCTCTCCTCCAGGGTCTTGCCTCCGGGATTTCCCTGCTTGGAGCAACACATACATGTTAAGAAAGGAAATTTCCACTGATATTGTTGGAAGTGCAAATTTCTCAGGTTATCTTTTGACTTTGTCTAAGTTTTTCTGCACCTCATTTATTTTTTAGCTTTTATAAAATCTCAGTGAGATAGACTGGGGGTAAAATTATCTCTTTCTGACAGATAAGAAAACTGAAAAATACAAGGTGATTTTCCTCCAGACACATTTATTTAGAAGCATTTTTTCCTTTTTTTGGATGAGAATGCAAGAAAATAAATGCCTCCATCCCCGCACTTAAGAGGCAAAAGCAACTGAAGAGATCTCACAAGCTGTTTGTGTTCAGAAACCATTGCCAAGAATGATGGCATTTTACGGGAGCAGCAAGGGGCAAGGAAGGGAGACCGACAGTCCGGAGAGAGGAGTCGGCACCTGAAGACGTGAGAGTGCCTGGAGTCCGGGGTCGGTGGGTATTATTAGGTGTGCGTGTGTGAGAGAGAGATGGGAAGACCCAAGCAATGCTCCTAAAACATGAACTAGAAAGAGACCTCTCAAGGTTCTGGCCAAGGGGCTGCAGAGGAAGCAAGTGGAAGTGAGCACTGATGATGAAGTCAGGACCCATGGACTTCATAAGTCGATGCCTGTTTACCTGCACTCAGAATCGATGAGAGGAGAGTATAGGGCAGGAACATTGCCACAGGGCTTTTCCAGGAATTATGAGCAGGTTTGGGAAAAACCAGCAAACTGCCTAGAATTCAGAGCAAGGAAATATAAAGTGAGGTTGCCCTACGATTTGGAGGCAGGTGAAATGAAAATAAGATTTTAAAGTGATAATATAAGAGTGATCATGAACGTGTGATGTGAGTGTCTCTTAAGACTCCATCAAGAGACCTAAGTATATCTTCAGCAAAACTCGATAGGAACAAAATAGTAGAAAGTTACCATAATCTAATCAACTCGATTAGACTTGTCTAAGAAGGTTAAATACCAAGATAGTATCTAGTGTCTGCATTAGCCAGGAAACTAGAATATCTGCAGCAACAAGAACAACAACTAGAGTGTCCTGATAGGCTAGCATTAAATCTTACAACCCTTGAAGTAAATCCATCCTTTTAGCGACTATGCGATGTCAGGCATAATACATAATGGCATTGCCTATTAAGATCATTAGCTCCTTTTGCCCTAGTAGCTTGCTCAACAAGCCACCCTCCCTGAGTCCTGGAACTTCTTTAAAATGTCTCTGCACAAAAGCAACTTAATGGGATCTAGTATATTGTGTTGGTCGGTCTCCCATGAATCTAGCCAACATGACTTAACTCCTCCTGGACCTGATATATCCCAAGCACACTGTTAACATCAACTGCTTATGCAGCTGTGGCTCAGGCCCTGGGAGCCAAACCTAGATAGCCACCTACCTCACAAGACAGTCGGCTTCCTTGTTCGAGATCTCGCTTTAAATACGGATTTCACATTTCACATCATCTAGAGCTGCCTTGTGATAGTCTCATTCCGGAAGCACTGTTATGACCCTTCTTTGTTACCCTATTCCCTCATCCTGTTTTGTATGTTTTTCTAAGAATATCTCCCACCACCTAACACTACCTTTTATGTGTATTTGTCTGTTTATTGTCAGTCTCTCCCCTAGAACATGTAGGCTTCATGAGAGCAAGAATTTTGTCTGTTTTGTTCCGGTTTCCCTAGAATCTTGTTTAGAGCCTGACCAAGTAAGTGTTCAATGAATATTTTTTGAGTAAATACATGAATGAATAATGACAGACTGTGGCACAGGTCCATCCAATAATCTTTTCCATACCAAGGTCTTTGGGTAAAAGCAGCCTGATGTACAACAGGAAGGAGCGAATGCTCTAGGATATGATATCTAAAAAGGACCAAAAAGGCTCAGTGTGCACACATGTGTGCATGCATGTACACACGTGTGTTTCTGTGTATATCAGGCTATATGGCCTAGATTGAAAGAATGGCCTTGTGAAATTGAGAGATTTTCCTCGGCTCCCTTGCGACAGCCAAAAATAGAAAAACAGTGATATGACAGCCTGATTATCTTTTCTCAGAGTCTGAATTTCCAGTCTGATTAAACTCTCTAAAGCCAGTGGGTCTAATCCCTCTATTAGAGGTGATCTCAGCTTTATCTCAAAGGGCATTAATAACTAGGAAATACTTTGGTACCATTAAGAAAAAGATCTAACATTTAAAATTCATGTGCACATTCCTGGTAATGGGTCACAACAAGGAAAGGTAGGACACTTGTTATGGAAGGCAACTGAGAACCAAGGGAACTTGATTCTCTTGTGTGCAGACATAAAATATTATAATAAATGTGAATTTCATAAGTATATTTCCACATACTCATAGACAGCATAATATATTGGCAAGTGTGGTGGATTGGAGTCTGATTAAATTTTTCCCTGGGCCATAGTTTCCTCATCTATAAAATGAAGAGAACATCACCTGCCCCACCTAAGCCAGAGGGATATTACAAGATTCAGATAAGAAAATGGATGGGAAAATACTTTGTAAATTGTAAAATGCTATAATTATGATGATTTTCATAAATAGCATTAATTATAGCAACCAGTAACTATAAATTAATATGAATAATACAGCTATTGTTAATTATTCTTCTTCTTAAGGGAAGCATCATTCATTAAGTGTTCCCTTGGGGTATCAGTACAGAGACAGGATTTAATCAGCTCTTCAACATCAGTGCTTTACTGTGGCAGAAAGTATATCAACTGCCTATGCCCTAAGTCGCTGCAGTATCTAACCACTAAGACTCAAAAGTCACAGAATTACCTTGAGGTGTTCAATGAAACAAGTAATTATGGTGAACAACCAGCCTGCACTTGTAAAACTTCAGTTGGTTTCCAGCCTCCCTACTCCCCCTTCCCTCTAGGTTGGGACTGCTCCCCGTTTTCAGTTTCTCCTATTAGGTTGATGTAATTTATTACCAAGTTCCAGCCTAAGGCTGTGGAATTTTGCACAAAAACCAGACAACAGGGCAACGTGAGGTGGGGGTCGTGTAAACATGATGATAGCTTTGCTCCTACATTTCAATCCCCATTAGGAATTAGAGTGGGCCTCTGTGTCACACTCATGTGTCCCTTTTATGTCTCAGTTCAAATAACGAATGCCCCGCCCCAAGGCCTACCACCAGTCCTTCTCTTGGTATTCTCATTTACTCTCTTTGTACCTTTAGATTTAAGGGCTATCTTGCTATTCCTGGCACCTTCTACTAGATACCAGGAACAACAGTCCTATAACCAGCTAGCAGAATCCTACAGACTTACCTACGTGTTTTCTTTTTAACTATCACTGTAGCGTTGCTTGTTACCAGATGGTTAAATGACCTGCCCAGGGCCAAACAACAAGGAAGGTTCTCCTGACTCTGCCTAAAGCCTTTTCCAGATCCTGCACGAACTTTTATAAAGTGGTCATTGTAATAATAACAACCCCCACACTCTTCAACCATAACTAGAAGGATTCCAAAGATTCCATTGCCTTAGCCTAGGTCCTGCCAAAAAAAGCAATGCCCATGACAAAGGTTTGCATGTAGGTCATTTATTTTGGGAACCAATCCCAAGAAACAGTACTGAGGGACTACGAAGAGTTAAGTAGAGAAGAAAAGAAAGCCAACTCAAAGGTGTTATATTGAGCTGGTCAGCAACATGGGCAACTAGGACTCCATCATCCTGGGAGAAGACTCTTCTCTGAAGAGTCCTGAAAATGTGCCTCAGATGGTTCCACCTGAGGGATGGGAGAGTAGATATTTACACTCAGGCTGCAGCTTTCTAGTGGTTTTGGGTTGCCTATGGGGTTTTATACTTTCTCATATCTGTCCCAAGAAGTAGGATGGTGGTAGAGAATGCCCAGGACAGAAAATGAGTGAAAGGCATTGCAGCTGAGGTGCTAGCAGGTCACGCCTGTGCACAGCTGGCCACTGTAGCAAGAGCTGGTACACGAAGGTGGGATAAGAGGATGGGAGGTAGGACACAAAAAGTGTCTAATGACTGCATCCTTTTACTAACAACCACCACACCCCCATGAATAAACCAGTCATAGGATGTTACTATCTATAAGATATGTATTTCTATTCATTCTACAAATATATATATGATAAAATCTCACTGAACCACAGTTGGGGCTTATTATGACTTGGAAAACCATAATTCTCAGTGCCATCAGCAGAATTACAGGCTGATGACTCCCTCACTGTACGTTCATGGAACAAGAGTCCAGAACTAAAATGCACAGCATGTGAGTGAAATAAAGTCAGGCCACTGTTAAGAGTCTGACTTTACATGGGTAATATTTTAGCCCAACTATCACTAAGCCACTAACTACAGGTGACAAAGAATGACTACCAGTAATGAGTTATGAAACAGCATTCATTTCTATTTATCTTTTTTCCTTCTTTATATCCAAACGTTTATTTTGAAAAATTTAAACTCACAGAAAAGTTGTACAAGTAGTAAAATGAACTCCATTCACACACTCTTCATCCAGATTCACTAATGGCCAACATTTCACCACACTGGCTCTCTATCTACATAAATTCCATTTGCTGTTCCAATTAAACCATTTGTAAGATGGTACAGAACACCAATGTGCATCTCAGCTTGCATCTCCTAAGAACTCCTAATTTTTAAAATAATATCATTATTACATCCAAGAAATTTAACATGGGTGCAATATTGTCTTATATGCACACATGCTGAAATTCTACCAGTGGGCCCAGTAATGTCTTTTTATCTATTGCTGATAATTTATATCTAAACTCAAATCAAAGACAACACATTGAAGTGACACGCTTTTTTAGTTTCTTTTTATTTAGAATAGGCTCCCAGCCTATTTTTTGTTTTTTATGAAGCTGACTTTTGAAAGAATTTAGGCCAGGTGTCTTACAAAAGTTCAGCAATCTGGTTTTATTTAATGATTAGATTCAGATTAAACAAGTTTGGCAGGAATATTACATGCACGATGCCATGTCCTTCCCGTTGCATCATGTCAGGAAGCTTATGATGTCGGTTTGGCCTATATTTGGTGATGCCAAGTTTGACGCTTTAAGGTAGCGTCTACCAAATTTCACCATTGTAAAAGTGTCTTCTTCCTTTATAAATTAATATATTGACTATGAGGTGATACTTTTGAGATGCTGTTAGTATTCTGTGTGTCAAAAATCTTTCACCCGATGGTTTTAGCATCCATAGATGATCCTTGCCTGAACTGATTATGGCCTTAGTGGTTGTGAAATGGTGAGAGCATTCGTTATTGATGGATGAAAATAAATGGATCTTGCCTAGCATAGCAATAATTTGCTTGTTAAATACTAATTTCAGTTTTGAGGTAGGGGAGCAGAACTAACTGGGAAGTCCCGTACTATGAAAAAAACATCAGGAACCTAATGATCAAATCAAAATTGCCAAAAAGGGAGGTTTTGTTCAGGCTGTTAAGGGAAACAAAAGATCAAGGGGAACAGTAGATAGAGAGCTTATATTCTAGAACTAGAGACCCTGACCTAATCATCAACAACTTCCATCATCTTTGAGGTGGCCAATCATACTGACACATCACAGAAGAAGAGTTTGAAAAGCCAACATTTGTATGTAACTGTTCAATAACATACCTGAGAAGGAAACCAAATAATCCTTAGAGAAAACTATCTTAAATGTACTAAATCAGTGATTTTTCAGTTATGCTTCACAATGCTCAAGAAATTCCTTAGGGCTGACCCCAAAATGGAACACAAAGGGGCTCCCAGACCCCACCCAAACTTGGGCTTCCCTTTGAGATTCATTACAAAAAGAAAAGTTTTCCCTGATGGCTTAGGAATATAAAACTATCTTAACTTAGGGAAACCTGGGAGGCTAATAACACAAAACAGTACATTATCTTCATATTCAAGTTTTATTTTCTTTTCAATAACTGCCATGTGAGTTATATTTAACTCAGGCTAGTTTTGAGCCCAGGGCCTCCTGAAGCATGTAACTCACACGTCTCTTCACCTTGGGAGCCACGTGAACTATTTTTCAAGTTGCGTGTAACTCGCACACAGAAAACAATAAAAAATAACAAATTTTCATTAAATTGGAAAGGATCATTTTGTTTTCAAAGTTTTTATTCTATTTTCCTAATAAAATACCATGGCCCTAGGGAAAATTTCTTTTCTTCTACTGTGGCAGTCAATGTGTTAATAATACAACATGAATTCCACTGTTTTTTTTTTTTCTACTATCATCAGTAAAGTTCATTACTCCTTTATTTCTAACATAAATGGGAAAAAAAGATGGTGATAACAAAAGGAATTTAAAAAGTGTACTCTTTATAAACAACAAACCTAAGTATCTAATCTATCGATCAATCACTTATCTGTCTTTGATGAAACTGAGGATACGATCGATGTTTGTTTTGTTTGTGATCACTTTTATTAAATTATTCTCTCAAAGCACCCCTACCACAAAAAGAATAGTGGTACAGGCTTTGGAGTCAGTCTGCAGGGATTTGATACCTGGGTCTGCACTTGCTGGCTTCGTGGCCTTAAAACAATTTACCAGAGCTCTCTGGGTTCCTCACACAGTAGTTGTAAAAATCAAATGAGTTCATACATGTCAAGTGTTCACATAATTAGTATTCAATAAATGTTAGCTACTTAATTATTACTTTGACCACAGTCTCAAAATAAACGCTTTGGTTGACAGTCAATTGAATATGTTACTTTCAAAAGTATTTTGATCAAAGGTAAAAATAAGAGCTACGGCGGGCGGGGGCGGCGCTTCAGTAGATGGGGCTTCTGTGCATCTTAACATGTGTAATAGTGCCAGGAATTAACTATGAACACAGTCCTTGATCGGTGGTTTTCAAATATTAGACTACTTAGAGCCACCTGGAGAGCTTGTTAGAACATAGATTATCAGGCTCTGCCTGCCAGCGTTTCTGCTTCTCTAGGTCTGAGGTGAGACTGAAGAACTTACATTTCTATTAATAACAAGTTGTCGGGTGATACTGATGGCTGGTCTGAGAAAAATGGTTCTAAGTCGATTTCTAACACAATGAATATTTAAGAATGTGTGTGTAGGGGTGTAGGAGTGGTGTGCATGTGTGTGTATAGAATGAATTTATAATATCTAAAAACAACCTATGTTAAGTCATATGGTTAATGATGCCACGAAAATACCAATAGACAATCCAAATAGCAGTATGAGAGATTTAGATAAAAACAAAAATGGAGATAGTACCATTGCCACTTAATAGAATCTCCCATGCTATATGAGCAGGCTCATCACACGATTCTGGTAATGTCGAGACAGGCAGTATTCAGTGGTGAGAATTACAGCAAATATATCTATTTTATTTAATAGAAATAGCATTTTATAAAATGAGACCAAAAATTTTGGAAGTCAAGGCAAAAAATGCTTTAGTTCATGCTAGGATGTGCATCTTCTTCCACACTCATTTAGTTGAAGTGCTTACCTTTCCAAACACCTACTTGTATGTAGCTCATCAAATGTACTCTTTCCATGAAGACATTACTGATAACCCTACTGATTTGGTAACTGACTCTTCTTTGTCTAAATCTCCATGATACCAATGTTCACAGGGGAACTCTCACTGTTGATTTGTGTGGATGGCTTTTCTCCCATGTTGTCCTATGAAATAGTTTGTGCTAAGTAGTATGAAGTCTAAGGAAGGCATAATCCCTACCCTCAAGATGCTTATAGTCTACTGGATAATATTACTTAAAGCTTTGCCAAAAGATGTCCAACACACTATGTTCTTTGAGATTCTGTAAAACCATGTGGAGGAGACAGAGATTTAAAAACAAAGGCAATCCCTAAGAAGCTTATTATCTAATGGCTGACAGAAACACAATTCGACTTTTCTAATGTGCAAAACCAGGCCCAAACTTGAATCTCATTACTATCTAACAACATCATGTACTCCATAGGTTAAGAGCAGTGGGGAAAAGTGCCTCAAAAGCCATCTTTGGAGTGAATACAAGAGCATTCATGAAAGAGAAAACATTTCACAATTCAAAGTCCTGTAGAATACTAGCTTGACAACTGGGAACGTGGCATTGAATAAACAAGAAATACTCTAACAACAGAAGACAAAGTTTCTCCTGGTTCTAGTATACTTGAAGCAAAACATGTCAAGGTAAAACCTAAACACTAGGCTTGATAAATTCTTCAATTTTTTTCTTTCATATTCCCTACCATTTTATCCCTTTTAGCCCTAATGCACTCACCCAAACTAGATAATGTTTGGCCAACACACATCTCCTGCCCCCCGCCTTCTTGCCAAAAGAACCACATTTTGGATCATGTAACTCCATTTCAGAACACTGAAGCCCACAGAACCAAAGCTAGGCCCTTGACCAAAGGTCCATAAACAGGCTGGTGAATCTAACCTTTGGTCTGTGACAAAAAGATGAGATAGGCAAATAAATCTCTTTGTCTTATAAATCTGAACAAAAAAACATGTAACAAAACTGCCACAAGGATGAGCTATAGTCATGATCAACCAAAAGGGTAATATTCATAGCTAATTATTAATAATCAGAACATATAAAGAGATAGGAAGCTCATCACTGGAGAAAGAACAATAGACATGCAAATAATTGAGAAGTAAACCAACAGGGAAAAGAAGAAGGAAGGATGAAAAAAAGAACGAGAATGAAAGAAAGATGGCAAGAGTTTAGCCACAGATCTGTCCTGACCCTGAGCCTTCTGGTGCCAGATCTTATCCATAAGGACCCTTAAGATAAATGCCATGATTTGAAGATACTCCAAGGGAGTCTCTGCTTCACATAATCAGACTTACTGAAGCAGCCAACACAAGACCCACTCATTCATGAGGATGACAGCAGGAAGCCAAGTCTAGCTGTGACACCATCAAGCAGTCACTTTGCCTTTCTGAAGTCTACTTTTACCTCTATGAAATGAGAATATGAACCTTCCAAGCCCTCTTTTATTTTTTTAACCTCTAATATTGTATGACTCTATGATGACATTTCACAATTTGCCTGCCACTATCTTTGCTGTCTACTAGCAATCAGACCAAACCCACCAGTTAAGTCAACTCAGAGTTTAAGTCAACTGGGATTATCAGTAAGGGCAGGGCATGGTAAAAGTAGTCTGCACTTGAGTATACACAAGCAGGCTCATTATTCACTGCTCTATTCGGTAAGAAAACAAAAAACAAAAACAAAAGCAACAAAAATCCTTCATGTATCCCTATATTTACCTACTCAATGAATTATTTTTACCAAATTCTCTAATAAAAAATAATATTGATATAGCTATAATAACACTTATTATTTGACAGTAAAATAGACATTTGGCACATTCTTTTTAAGCAGCAGAACCCCCTGATGAAAATGACATCATGCATAGAACCTCATTATATGAAACATATAAAAACAGAGCTGCTTTAATTCGTGTACGAGTAGGGGAAGCCTAGGGTTCCACCCACTGGATCATCCCCATCTACCCCAGTAATGTTGCCTGAAGCATTTTATAAAAGATAGTTTGAAAACCACTGAGACAGTTTATCCAGGCAAGCTACAGATGAAGAAACGGGATCCTCAAGAGCCACCTTGCCAGGCAGTACACAGACAGAGTTTAGCAAACACTATACCAAGCTGCCTTTTTTGCACTCGTGTGTGTGTGTGTGTGTGTGTGTGTGTGTGTGTGCGTGTGTGCATAAAAAGGGAAATAAACCCATTTAAAGTATCTATGAAGATATCCATCAAATCATTGAGTTCATAGGCTTCTCCCAGGAATCTTTGCCTAACACAATTAACATGAAATATTACAAGTAGTAGGCAAAAATTTTTAAAGTTAGAGGAAAAACAGTATAGTTTTTCATTAAAATAACTTTCATATTTTAGCAAGGGGAATGGGATGCACAAAAATTGTTTGAACCTATGAATTACACAGACTGACTAAAACACTTTGGTCCCCACTGCAGTGTGCAGTAGAAAATAGAACATGCCAGGTAATTTAGCTATTCGTATTGTTTTAATATCTCATGGAAGGTAGTTTTCCTATTCTGCATTCTGATAACGCAGGTCCAGTGAGTTGGGGCATGATAAATTTCAAGAGTCACTGCCTCACATTCCTCAATGCACAAACACTTAGAAATCTGATGTTAGCTTTATGCATTGGCTCATCATTCTGACATTTTATTTTTCTCGAACCCTTTTATGACCTCTCAAAATGTTACCAAAATTGGAATCCAAGAGAAAGTGTTCAGTTCTCATGTCCTGTATTCCATGTCATGCAGCCAGGGCTATAAAGCAAAGGGGCATACCACAGAAACGGACAGAGGGTGAGAAATTCCTTCAAACATTTGTGGTTCTGATTCTATCTGCCAAGCACCATTGATCAGGATGCTGGGGAAAGTGCAAGATAATCGACTATAGATGATTACCATAGAAAAGGGAACTCAGGCTCATCAAACATTAGAACTAAAAGAGGAATTTAAGTAGCTATTCCAACATTTTCATTCAAAGATAATAAAATTCCCCCACAGAGGTGATTTTGTTTGTCTGGGATCACAGTTCAGTGAAGGCATTAAAATAAGACTAAGACCATACACCTCATACTGTAAAATATCTTCTGCAAAGTGATATCTCATACATTATTTCAACTGATCTTAAGAAGCTGGAAATAAACGGGAAAGTTGCTCTCACTCCATCCTCCAGATGAGTAAGCTTTGTAGAAAAGAGGAGCACAGGCACCGTACAAGGATGTCCAGTTTCACAAGTGGGACAAGATCGACAAATTACAGAGTAGGAAAGTGCACCCTCAAGCCAGTTCCTCTGTACTGGCACAGGTGCAAACAGCAAGTACAACAGAAGTTCCAGGAAGAGAGATGACAAAATGAACGAAGATACTTAGATTCAAAACATGGGAGACAGGAAGAACCTCTGCTAGCATCTATTAAGATCCCATGATCCTGCCAAAAAGGGAAAAAAGAACCAGAAGGCTTAAGTGATTTACCACTGGTGGATCAGCCAAGTGACAACAGTGGGGCATGGAGACCGGAATCGAAGCTTCCTGGTCCCGGTCCTCCCACTCGAAATGTGCTGTCAAGTCAGAGATGATAGTATAGTAGTTTTCTCCTAAGAAACTTGCAAATGCACTCATGTCAGAACATGACTGAATATTTAGGAATGCTGACCTAGAAAAGTCAACAAGACTTTGAAAACAAACAGAAAAGTCAGACAAGATATTTATTACCTACCCAGTGCAACCTCAGAATTCTCTGTAGTGAACAAGGAGGTGGACACGTCAGCACAGGGGCAGAGAAGCACTAGCCTGGGCATTTTGTCCCGGTTCTGCCACAATTCAGTAGCGTGACCCTGGGCAAATCACTGCCCCTTTCTAAGCTTCTGTTTTCTCAACAGCAAAATCAGGGCTTCAGGTTTGCTTCCTGTGTTTTCTTCCAGTTTAAAAATGTTGTCCTCTTAACACATTTACATAAATGGAACCTACGTGTCATTATAAGGAGCTTAAAGTTTTCTTTGTTTTGTTGTTCTTTATTTTTTTTTTTTGCCATTTATAATCATTTACTAGAACTCAAATTCTCTGTTTCTATTCAGTGTGCAATTTCGATAGTTGAAAATACAGAAGCTATAGAGTAGATACTAATAAAATACAATCTGAAATACCCATCTCAAAAATCAGGTCACTGATAACAACTCCAGAGGAAGCACATTCAGTTACATTGTTTTGAGAGCCACTAGCTGATTAATGGGAAGGGACAAAGATAGGCAGAAATGGCAGCATCTGAGCAGGCAGGAGGGAGAAGGCAAAACACACATTATGTCTTATCTCAAAGCTAAGATACAAGGGAAATTATCTAAAATGGCAGGAATCATATTTTCTAGCAATAAAAGATGCATCAGCTCCCTAATAAGCATCCTAAATCTGATCATCATTTTATCTTGATTGAAATTCCTGTTTCAAGGCAGTTCTGGGAAATATCCTATAGCCAGCAGCCCTACTAGCCAGCTTCCCAGTCCACTGCACGCAGCCTGGGACACAGTTACCACTGGGAACATGGGAAGAAAACAGCTCCCTCTACACTGTCATTATCAATGGAGAAGTGCCCAAGTGTCAAATGGTACGTTCATACACATTATTTCACTGGGTGCTCTCAGAAATCCTATAGATTAATACATATTATTATTCCTACTTTACCAAAGAAGATACCAAGAGTCAGAAAGAAAATGAGACCTTTCTAGAGTCACTCAGGTAGTAAATGGAAGAATTAGAATTTGGGACTCAAACACTTTGCTCCAAAGCTCTTGCACTTTGCATGACATCAGGCAGAAAATACAAAAGGGGAGAGGTCTTGCCTTCCAGTATCAAACTGAGATTATATGGACCTATTAGGTTACCAAAAATTGGATCATGACTACAGTTAGAAAGCTCCAATTCTTATTTTTGCCTCCTACTTCCCCATTTAAGGCAGTTTTCATTTACTTTTTCATAAATATTTATCAAATATTCAAGACACATTAACATGAAGGACAGGGAAGGAAAGAAGAAAGGGAGGGGAAGGAAGGAGGAAAAATCGATGGTTTTCTGCCCTCCAAATGCTTACGATTGCATTAGAAAGGCTAGTTTATCCACAAATAACCATATTAGGGGGCAGAATGCAGGCAGGTAAGTATATGAAATGTAAGATGTTAGGGGAAAAAAAAAATTAGAGAGAGGAAAGAGAAAGAGCAGCTGAAGAGAGAAATCAGAGAGCTGCAGGGATGCAGTGAGAATTGAGAAGACCTTGGATGGAGAAGAAATATTGAAGATATTTACATGAGCATACTGGTATAGGAGGAACGCAGCAATGTGCAAGCACACTTGGCAAACACAAGTGTCCTTTAAGGTAAAAACAGAGTAAGATCGGGCTTAAAGTGTCAGCTGTGGTCAGATCACGCAGGTGTGCAAACCTAGGCAGATAAGGAGCTTGGCTGTCATCCAAGGTGCAGAGATCTAGAGGATAAACACAGTCCCCATGACGAAGGAGAGAGTGGGCACGCGTAATTGTATCTTGGGACTTAGTGTTGATGTGGGAACAAACACATGGTATGAATCACATATATTTTAGGCAGTGCACAGACAATTTTCATTAACAACACTCCAAACAGGAATTCCTATTTTTATGAAAAAGGTTGCTATTGATAAAAAGTGAATAGAAAACCAAATCAGAAAGCTACTGACCTCACCTTTATCAGGAATAGATATGAATTCACAAAACAACAAAGAAATGTAACTCGAGCACAGTGCATAAACATCTTTGACTGAGACCCCAGAAATACAATTTAACAGGCTGCTATGATAAGACTGTTACTTTGCTGGGTGGAGTCTGAAAAGAAGTCTAAAGGAAGCAAGAAATGATGTCTCCAGCCTCACTATTCTCGTCTCAACTTAAAAACCCTTTCTCTACTCCAGAATCCTGTTCATGCCTCATCTCAGGCTTTCCTAAGAAATGTTTCCTTTTATATAGAATATTCAGAGTCAAGTGATAATCAAACATCTACTATTTACTCAGCAATAGTTCAGTATCTAATCTGTATTAAAGAAATGAGACAAATAATAAAGAAATAATGAAAAGCTGAACTGGTCACTTCCAACTTTCCTTCCCATCTCTCCCCTATTCCAATGTGAACTTTTTCCCTTATGACATGTTCCACTTAGACTAGGTCTAGAAGCTCTACTGCCGACTGCAAACTCTCTCCATGCTGCATAGCTCCCCATCTGTTGTTCAAACTTGAAGAGAAATCTAGGCCTTACCAGATTTAAATCAAAAGAATTAAAATCGATGTGATGTTTGACCAAGACACATACTCTCATAATAGTTTCCTCTTCTGAACAGGGGAATAATAATACAAACCACACAGGGACATTTTGAAGTCCAGGTGAAATAAGGTACCAGGAATCACATGTCCATTAGAATGCTAAGCATGCAGTAGGCCTTCTGTAAATGTTTGTTGATGGTGTGTTCTACAAAAGAGAGGATCAGGATTATACTAGGTGTGTTCTAGGAGACCCTGTAGCTATTAAATAAAAAGTCTTGGTCTCAGGGTAAATGCTAGACTTTGGTGGCCAAAGACAGATCCTAAAATAAGGAAAGGCTGTAGTACAAAAGGGAAGCTGAGCCTCCTCTGAGGACAGAAGCATCTCATATGACCTTTAAAAGGGGATATTTTTAGGCCCCATAGCAGATTTATCAAATCTAAACCCTTGAGGGCAGAGCCTAGTAATCTGCATTTTAAAAGCCTTCAGCCCTCCCCAATACTTTTCTACACTGAATTTGAAATCTGCTGGCCTAGAATTTGGTTGCCAGTGTTAACAATAACTGGAACAATTTAATTAAAATCCCACAACTCTGAACACATTTAAGGATAATTCTTTACTGATGTATTCTAACCCAATTCCCGGGAACAAGGAAAACACTTTTCTCTCATCCGACAGTTCTGTTTTCTCACCCACAGTGCCAACAGAAGAAACACAATCTACTTCACGCTACTCATTTGTAGAAATGGCAAAGACATTTACCACCTTGAAGGAGTGCTGTGAGTTTCTATTTATTGGAGTTTATAAAATCTTCTGAGTGTTCTGATAAATCAACGATAAGTTGGCATTATTCATAGCACCCTGCTGGAACTTAATACATATCCAATTAAAAAACAATGACAACAATACAGCAATATCTACAAATTAGCATTAATTACAGCAATGCATTATTCTTAACCTACTGCTATGATTTTTATCTAGGCGGAGCTGTTTATGTCTGGAGACTGTAGAGTCCCTCTCATTAAGAAGGGCAATATTCGCTCATTGGTACCAACGTTTCCTCTAGCAATGTTCACATCACACTTGCCTATGAGTTCTGATTTTTCAGAGAATCTTCCTATTTGGCAAAGGCTGGGACAGGAAGCAAATACATTTCCCCTCACGAAACTCAGAATCCTGCAAAGCATCCTGGACTCCTCTCATCCCCATGGAGCCTACTTTCCAAATCGCTTTTAACTCTAGGTCCCTTCTCCATGGTGATGGCCAACACCTAAGTTCAGGCCTTTTTCTGCCTCAACGGACCCCTGAAGTTGACTCCAAGCCATTCTACCACTGCCATTTCTTACCAGACAAGTACCATTGCATTATAGTAATCCGCCTCGGATCATTTTATTTACCATTATAAGGCTTTTTATTGCTCCCTAATGATTAGTGCATAGCCTTACATTAGAAAAACCCCCAAAATGCCATTATAATTACTAAAGAGAAGTAAATCATTTATTTGAACTGAAGGAGTAGCTGTAACACACTCAGAGAAACTTTTACCAAGGAGAGAAACCCAGGCAGAAGGAACTGCTTAAGCAAAGGGCTGCTTGTCTCTCTGCCAAGTTCAGGGTTAAGCTTTTTCTAGGGGAGCAGCAAGCTGGTAGTTGGCCAAGATGTCCACTGAGTATGAAGGAACATCACCATTTCCTCCCTGTGCCTTCCCTGGCCCCTGTTTCTCTGGGATAGCAGAGCATATCTTGCTATACTAGGTTTTGCTGACTCTGGTCTCCTATTCTGCATGAGCCTTTGACATGCATAGTTGAGGTTGAGGAATCTGTGCCTGGCGGGTTTGAGGTTTCATCAAGAGAAAAAGGGGAAACTTACGTGATTTCATGTAGTAACTATTTTCACTACAAAAAAATTCCCATATTTATTTTTTTTGCCTTCTTAAATGGCACTAAGGAAACACATGCCAGACTGCCATGAGGAGGGGCTGTACTTTCCAAACAGTAGCAATGACTAAAAATAGAAAAGCTTGATTTGCTTGAGATGTATATAACTTCCTCTCCCATTTCCTTTCCCCACCATCCTGAGTCAGGGCACAGAAGCAGCACATGTTGAACTCTCCGCATGCTTACAACAGCATCAAAAGCATCAAAAGGGCGATAAGTATAGTACATACTCCATAGTCCTTTCCCAGAGAATTCCTATTGCCAAGTCAAAGAAAGAATGAATCAATCAATCCACAAATATTTTACTCTGTGTTCTCACAATGGAATAATAACTATGACCTGTGATCCAGCCTTTATGCAAATGAACAAGAAAGTAATGGAAACAGTATAGACCCAGGAGTCAAGAAACCACCAGTCGTGGCTGGTGCCAGCTTTCCTAATAACTGTGTCACCTTGAATAGTTCACTTAAGAAATCTGGCCTCCAGTTTCCTCATCACAAGAAAGATCAGATGGACTGAGACCATTTCAAATCTGGTACACTATGATTTATGATTTTAAATGACTTCTACAGGTGCCCCCATGTTATTTTATGATTCTGGCTTTATGAAATACAGTTTGGTGGCAAGATTAGTGTACATGAAATGATTACATCATTCCGCAAAGAGAAACATATTAAGTGGCAGAAAAATCAAACAGTCTTAATTAATTTATCCATTAACTGACTCATAGCAGCCTTTACTATGAACAAGAAATTGCTAGATACCTGATATTCATTATCTTAACTAATCCTCAAAATAACTTTCTAAGAAACTGTTATTAATATTCCATTTTGCATGTAAAGATGAGAAATACAGAGGTAAAAAACAGAGCAGGGCCTCCAAGCACCATGTCACTACGCCATGCTACTCAGTCAAAAGAGTGAAGATACAGAGAATCGAGACATTAGGATGATTCAGAGGTATCAGACACACACGAGGAAAAAAGCAGAAATTCAGCTGGGCTTTTAAAAATGGGAAGGATTACTGATCCATTGAAAGATGAGGATGGTGCAGGTAGCAAGAAAGACACAGGAAAAATGAACCTGACATATGAAGCTGACAATGAGGATATCAGCTTCAAAAGAGCAAGGACTGTACAGGAAGCACGTGGGAAATAAGGTGTGCTGTATAGGGGGAGGCAGGTCATGGAGTACTCCAAAAAATCAACCAAGAGAAGAAATTCAATGTGTCAGGCAATAAAAAGTCATAAGAAGAAAATAACATTTGTGGAATACTAACTGGTTATGGATATACAGCTGGAATATGAAAAAGACAGAATCAAGGCAATGAGTCAATTGTAATACAGAGAAGAAATGAATTAGGATGGCGGGCAGAAAAATAAACAGATGAGAGTGCACCTGAGAGTCATTTTTGAGCCAAAAAGTGTCAGACTTTGGTGATGGATGTACAAAAAAAGCAAGACATATCATCAATGACCACAAAGTCTAGGGTTTGGTAGACTAGAAAGTACAGTGGCATCTCTATCAGAATGTAAGTCTTGGAGTAGCATGATCAATAGAATTTGGGACATATTGAATGTGAAGAGACAGAAGGTTTTCCCTATGGAAAGATCCTACAGGTAAATAAAACAATTGTTGTCAAAGGAAAAAACAGTGCCAAAAGTCATAAGCAGTTCAAATTATTAGGAAACAAAGAGCAAAGTTGACTCCATTATAGTTGTGACTTCTACCGAGAGAAGGCAGAACAAAGGGAGAACTCTGAGTGGGCACCTAAATTTAAAAACAGGAAAAAAGAAGGAGGAAGATCTGGTAATGAAGACAGAAAATGAATAGCTGCATATATAGCAAATGAATCAAGAAAGTTCTGTTCAGTGAAAATCAAGGGAGGAGAAAGGGATTCTGGGAAGAAGGCAGAGTAGAATGTACCAGAAATCTGCCTATGCACCCAGACAACCATTGCGCTGGCAGAATCTCTATGAGTTAACTATTTTGGAAATTTGGATTCTATTAGTTTCCAACTTCTGGAGGGATGGTAAATTGTGGTTAATTTAGGTCAATTTCAGCTCATAAGACAGTAGTAGCTATCCATTCCCCACCTCTCAGTCCCTTGGCAGGCAGCTGTCACATGTTCCTGGAACAGCTTGCCTGGTGCTTGCATGACCCAGTGCGGGCAAAAAGGACACAGTCTTCCAAATATCAAGGATCTGTGCACTGAACATTGATTGCTGATTCTAATCACAGACATGAAGAAAAAGACAGGCAACATTGATGTTGCACCTTCCACTGTAGCTGAAGTGACTTCCAGGGGAGTTAAAGAGCCAGTACTTTTTGTCTTCCCTTTATTTTTCACTTTTTCTCATTTGGAGAAACAGACATTGATGACTAGGACATTAAAAGCAATCACATATACAGAAGAAATAAGAAAGTCACCACACATACCCAGGTGAATGTGTAAGCTCAGAAAATACCTCACACCTTAAGTTTGTACCTAAGGCTGATACTCAGCGTAAAGGCAGGAAACAATAATCCAAAGAACAAAAAAGTAATTAACAAAAGCCCCATAAGACAGTAAACCCTAGAGAAGGGAGATGATCTGATTTCCAGAGTTGCCACATTAATAGATTCAAATGTACACTTTTCAACAATTTTAAAAAAAATCAGAAGACATATAAAGAAACAGGATAGTATTACTTATTCAAACAAAAACAAAAACAAAAATCCCAAGAGAAACTGTCCCTAAAAAATAACCAACGGTGGATCTTCTTGACAAAGACTTTAAAATTATTTTCTCAAAGATCTCAAAGAACTAAAGGAAAGCAAGGAGAAATTCAAGAAAATTACTTATGAACAAAATAAAAATATCAATAAAGAGAGAAAAAGACTTAAAAAGAAACCAAAAAGCAATTCTGGAAATGAAAAGTATAAGAACCAATGTGAAAAATTCACTGGAGAAACTCAAAGGCGATTTGAACAGGGAAAAAAAAAAGAATCAGCAAACTTGAAGATGGTGGGTCAATGTAAATTAATGAGTCTAAGGAAGAAAAAGGAAAAAGATTCAAGTCAGGTGAACAAAGCTAAGGGACCTGTGGGACACCATCAAGTATACCAAATAATGCATTGTGGAATTTCCAAAAGGATAAGAGAGAGAAGGAAAGAGAATATTTGAAGAAATAATGGCCAAAACCTCCCCGAATTTAATGCAAGATATGAATATAAACATTAAAAAAGCTCAAAAAAGTCCAAGAAAGATGAACTTGAAGAGACAAACACTTAGACACCTATATTCCAACTTTCAAAAGACAAGGACAAAGAGAAAATTTTGAAAGCAGCAAAAGATGTGAGTCATGAAAAACAAGGAATCCTGGGTAAGATTATCCTCAGATTTTCATCAGAAATTCTGGATGCCAAAAGATAGAGAGCTGATATATTCAAAGTACCAAAAGGAAAAAAAAACCAAAAAAACTGTCAACCAAGAATCTTATATCTGGCAAAACATTCCTTTAAAAGTGAAGGGCAAATTAAGACATTCCCAGAAAAACAAAAGCTGAGAAAGTTCATACTTTTAGACCTATCCTGCAAGAAATGGTTCTGCGGGTTGAAATGAAAGGGCACTAAATTGAAAGCTGTATGAGGAAATAGAGATCTCAGTAAAGGTAAACATGTGGGCAATTGATAAAGCTAGCATCATCGTAACAATAGTGTGTAACTTCACTTTTTGTTTTCTACATGATTTAAGAGATTGCTATATTCTTTTAAAAAATTATAAGTCTAAAATCTAGTATTATTGTAATTTGGTTTATAAGTAGACATTTTATCTTTTACATAATTTAAGAAATGGATGCACTGAATTATTTGTTTATGTTTCTGGATACACAATGTATACAGATATATTTTGATGTATCAGCAACTGAAAGGGGTGGGGATGAAACTATTAAGAAGTAGAGTTTTGTACGTTACTGAAGTTATATTGGTATTAATTCAAATTAGCATGTTATAACTTAAAGATGTTAAATGTAACCCCCATTGTTTCCACAAAGAAAATAGCTACAGAATATACACCAAAGGAAATGAGAAGGAATTTAATCATTTTACTACAAAAAAAATCAACTAACAACACATAAAACAGTAATGCAGGAAATGAAGGACAAAAAAAAATTATGAAGCATACATGAATAGAAAATAAATACAGACGTTCCATAGAAACCATACTTCAAATACCCATATAATTCTGTTTTTCATTTTTGGTACAGTATCAATAAATTACATGAGATATTTAACACTTTATTATAAACTAAGCTTTGAGTTAGATGATTGCCCAACTATGAGCTAATGTACATGCTCTGACCATGTTTAAGGTAGGCTAACCTAAGCTATGATGTTTTGCAGGTTTGGTGGATTAAATACATTTTCAACTTACAATATTTTCAACCTACAATAGGTTTGTCTGGATGTAACCTCATCACAAATTGAGGAGCATCAGTACTAAAATGGAAAACGTAAGTCCTTGCTTAACAGTAATTGTTTTAAATGTAAACGGATTAAATTCTCCAATCAAAAACAGATGGGCAAAATGAATGAAACCACATGATCTAACTATATACTGCCTAGAAGAGACTCCTTTTATATACAAAGAGACAAATAGGTTAAAGTGAAAGGACAGAAAAGAATATTCATGTAAATAGTAACCCAAAAAGAGCAGAGTAGCAAAATATTAGACAAAATATATTTTCAATCAAAAAAGGCTAAGAGACAAAAGACATGAAAGACATTATATATTAATAAAAGATTCAATAAACCAATAATATATAACAATTGTAAATATATACATACCTAATAAAATGTCATCCAAACATGTGAAGCAAAAATTGACAAAACTGAAAGAAGCAGAAGTTTCTATAATAATAGTTGGAGATTTCAATACCCTACTCTTAATAGTGGATAAAACAACCAGGTAATATAATAAACCAAATAGATCTAATAAACATATACAGAACACTCTACCTAGCAACAATAGAATAAAATTTCTTCTCATGTGCACATGGCATATTTTCCAGGATAGATCATATATAAGACTACAAACCAATCTCAATAGATTTTAAAAAACAGATATCATACAACGTATCTTCTCTGAGTACCATGAGATAAAGTTAGAAATCAATAACAGAAGTAAAACTGGAAAATTCACGAAATTGTGTCAATTAAACAATACAAACTCAAACAAAAAAAAAATGGATCAAAAAATAAATCACAAGGGAAATTAGAAAATACTTGGAGACAAATGAAAATCAAACAAACCTTAAAGGACACAGTGAAAACAGTGCTAATGAGGCATTTATAGCTATACATTCTTACATTAAAAAAATAACAAAAGATCTCAAATCAACGATGTAAACTAACAACTTGAGGAACTTGAATAAAACAAAACTACACCCAAAGCTATCCGAAGGGAGGAAATAATAAAGATAAGAAATGGAGAATAGAAAAATAATAGAGGAAAAATTGAAGAAACTAGAAGTTGGTTCTTTGAAAAGATAAAAAAATTGACAAATCTTTAGCTAGACAGATGAAGGGAAGGGAAGAGAAGGGGAGGGGAGGGGAGGGAAGAAGAAAAGAAAAGAAAAGAAAAGAAAAGAAAAGAAAAGAAAAGAAAAGAAAAGAAAGAAAGAAAAAGAAAGAAAATTATTAAACCCACAAATGAAAGTGGTGACATTGCTACCAATTCTCCAGAAATAAAAAGGACTTTGGCCTGGCATGGTGACTTGTACCTATAATCCCAGCTAATTGAGAGGCTAAAGCAGGAGGATCACTTGAAGTCAGGAATTTGAGACCAGCCTGGGTAACATGGTGAGACCCAATCTCCCTAAAATAAACAAGGAAAAGGATTTTAAAAGAATATTATAAACAATTGTATGGCAACAAATTGGAAAACCTGGATGACATGGAAAATTTCCTATAAACACAAACTGCACCGAGACTAAAACACAAATAGAAAATCTGAATAGAAGTATAATTAGTAAGAAGATTGAATCAGTATCCAAAATCTCCTGATAAAGAAAAACCCTGGATCTGATGCCTTTATTAGTGAATTTACCAAACATGTGTAGAATATCTAACATCACCCTTCTTAATCCTTTTCAAAAAATTAAAGTGAAGAGAACACTCCCTACCTCATTCTATGAGGCCAGTATTACTCTGACATCAAAGTTAGAAAAAGACACTACATGAAAAACACAGAACAGTATCCCTTATAAACACAGATACAAAAATCCTCAACCAAATATTCTAAACCAAATTTAGCAGTATATTGAAAGGATTACACACTACGGTCAAGTGGGATTTAGTACTGGAATGCAGCATGTTCAATATAAAAAAATCAACCAAGGTAATACACGACATTAACAGAACGAAGAACAAAAAAAGAATGTGATCATCTCAATTGATATAGAAAAGCATTTGACAAAATTCAATATCCTTTCTTGAGGAAAACACTCAACAAACTGGGAATCTCAATATATTATAATAAAAGCCATATATGAAAACCCACAGGGAACATCATACTCAATGGTGAAAGACCAAAAGCTTTTCCTCAGAAACAAGACAAGGATGCTTGCTTTTGCCACATCTATTCAGTATAGTACCAAAAATCCTAATCAGAGTAATCAGTCAAAAAAAAAAAAAAAAACCAAAAACAAAAAATAAAATGCGGGATCAAAATTAGAAAGGGAGACAGAAAATTATCTCAGTTTGTAGAAGACAAAATGGGTTTTGATGTTTTTTTTTTTTTGATTATTTCTTTTTTTTGAGACAGGGTCTTACTCTGTCACCCAGGTTGGAATGCAGTGGCACAATCGTAGCTCACCACAGCCTTGAATTGGGCTCAAGTGATCCTCCCACCTCAGCCTCCTGAGTAAATACAAGGACAACTGTGCAACACCACACCTGGCTAATTTTTTTAAAAAAATTTTGTAAAGGTGGAGTCTTGCTATGTTGCCCAGCTGGTCTCAAACTCCTGGCCTCAAGGGAACTTCCTGCCTTGGCCTTCCAAAGTGCTAGGATTACATGCACCCAGCCTAGATGATATAATCTTACATGTAAAAAACCCTAAAGATTCCACACACACACAAAAAGTCAGAATGAGTGAATTTAGCAAAGTAGCAACATACGAAGTCTACACAAAAAAATGGTTACATTTCTATCACCCAATAATGAATAATTTAGAAAGGAAATTTTTAAGAATCCATTTACAATAGCACCAAAAATAAAATACTTAGAAATTAACTTAACAAAGTAGGTAAAAGACTTACATAATGAAAAGATTTCTGAAAGAAATTAAAGAAAATGTAAGTAAATGGAGGACATTCCATGTTTATGGATTAAAGACTTAATATTGTTAAGATGTCAATATTACACAATGTGATCTACAGATTTAATGCACTCCCTATCCAAATCCCAATGACATTTTTTGCAGAAATAGAAAAAAACCCATCCTAAAATTCATATAGAATATAAAATGAGTTCAAATACTGAAAAAAGAAAACAAAATTGGAGGGCTTACATTTCCTGATTCTAAAAATGACTATGAAGCTACAAAACAGCATTGAACTGACATAGTGACAGACTTTTATGATAGAGGGTCTAGAAACGAACACTTGCATATATGTTCAAATGACTGTCCTCAAAGGTACCGAGACCATTCAGTAGCAAAAGGACAGTCTTTTCAACAAATGCTGCTGGGAAAACTGAATATCGACACGTAAAAAAAAAAAAAAAAAAAAAAAGAAAAGAAAAAAGAAAAAAAAAATAACTTGGACTCTTACCTAACACAATTATAAAAGTTAACTCAAAATGGATCCATGACCTAAAGATAAGACCTAAAACTGTAAAACTCTTAGAATAAAGCATAGGGCAAAACCTTCATGACCCTAGATTTGGCAATGAATTTTTTAACATGACACCAAGGGTGCAGACAACAGAAGAAAAAATAGACAAGCTGGATTTTGTAAAAATGTGAAATCAAAAACGCTACCAACAGTGTAAAAAGGCTATCTACAAAATGGGAGAAAGTATTTGTGAATCATATCTGATAAGGGATTCATATTTAGAATATATAGAGAACTCATAAAATTCAAAAACAAAAAATAAATGTTCAATTCAAAAATGGATAAAGAACTTGAATAGACATTTTCCCCAAGTAAGATATCCAAATGGCCAATAATCACAGGAAAAGACGCTTAATATCACTAATCATTAGGGAAATGCAAACCAAAACTACAATGAGATACCATCTCACATCATTAGAATGGTTACTATATTAAAATAAAATTAAATTAAAAAAAAAGAAAATAAGTGTTGGTGAGGATGGGGAGAAATCTGAACCCTTGTGCACTGTTGGCAAGAATGTAAATGGTACATCTGCTATGGAAAACAGCATGGTGGTTCCTCAAAAAATTAAAAATAGAATTACCCTGTGATCCAGCAATTCACTTCTGGGTATACACTCAAAAGAATTGCAAGCACGGTCTTAAGAAGTTATTTATATATTCATGTTCACAGCAGCGTTATTTGAAGTAACTAAAATGGGGAAGCAATCCATGTGTTCATCAACAGATGAATGGATAAGCAAAATGTGGTATATACATCCAATGGAATATTACTCAGCCTCAGAAAATTTGGAAATTCTGACATGTTACAATGTGAATGAACCTTGAGGACATCATGCTAAGTGAAATTAGCCAGTCACAAAAAGACAAGTGCTGTATGATTACAATTATAAAGTGTACTTGTAGAGTTACATCATACAGACAAAAAGTAGAATGATGGTTGGCAGGGCTGGGTGAGAGAGGAATGAGGAGCTATTGTTTAATGGGCATTGAGTTTCAATTTTGCAAGATGAAATGAGTTCTGAAAATGGACGTTGCTGATGGTTGCACAACAATATGAATTTACTTAATGCCACTGAACTGTAGACTTAAAAATGGTCAAGATAGTAAACTTTATGTTTATGTGTGTTTACCACAGTTTTAAAAATGGGAAAAAAAAAAAAGAACAAATCACTAAGAGTTTCACTTTCTTGAAAGAGGTAGAAGATATCAGAAAAGAATGGTTGGGGGATTAGAGGAGGTGGTAAACCCATACAAGAGCCATTTCCGTAGAAGTGAAATAAGTTAGTCCATGTTGGGACTGTTGCTTAAATCCTCATTACAGAGAGAAACACAGTAGAGTGGGAACGGGTGGAGAGAGGGTCTCATTTAATGAATCTGAAAACACTTCCATGTAGTTGCCATGGTCCAAGACTGGTTTCTACACCTACTGGGTCAGAAGAGAATTACTAAAGTGACACTGTATGACTTTCAATAAGCTAAAGGGAAATGAAAACAATCCTCTAGGCACATCTCTGCTTATAAAATAGTTTGATTTAAAATGATAATAAAAATGATGAAGTGTTCTGGATGTGCACAGTAAAATACTCTTCTGGTTGCTGTATTTTCTATTCAATTGTTTGATCCTCTCTTCATGGAATACATAACTCTGAGCCAGCCAGGTACTCTTTGAAGTTCTGATACAGGACTTTGACTCTGAAGTGCACATAGTGTAGTAAGTTATGGTTTGAATAAATGTGTTCAGGAGTAGTCTGTCATTTTCTTTTCAATATGCACCGTACCATCAAATACTCCATTTAAAAGCCATTCAGTTATTCCTTGCTCTAAATATAAGGATGACATAATTGCTAATGAAAAGAATTAGAGCTCAAGGATGCTAAAATAATGTCACAAAATTACATTTGTAAGATAAATTCTTTAATTACTGAATTAGGATTGCTATCATTGGTTTATTTTCATCTGCCCGTTAACACAAACCAGAAGACAGGAGGTATAGGATTATCATACTATTGTACTATTTCTATGGCTATAGCAACTGAGGTTTGGCTCTAAGGCTTAATCTGCCCCAAATCACGTATCTTTATGTGTCATCTACAGTTCCAAAGAGGAGGTGGTAGTAGGACAGATGCATGCTTCTTTAAGCACTAAAGGGAAGGAGAGAAACTATCACGGAAGGAAGATATTTCCTCCTTGGTTTCTTCCCTCTCATAAATCAAATCCTTTATTTCAAAAAATTACAGAAAAAGCATATTTCTTATAATGTGAAAACTCTCTTTCCTGTATAATCTCTATCCTTATTTTTTAAAAAACTGCCGCAGAAACATTTTTTCCACTACGTAGCACCAATTTTACTTATTTTTTATAGTAATAAAGATTGACATCTTTATTAAATTTTATTGGTAAGATACATATAAAAATAAGTTTAAAATATGGAAATAATTCCATTTTAAAGGTCTGTAAATAGCTTTTCTATATTTTAACAGCAAAGTGACTTCTTCCAATCTGCAGAAATCTAGACAATTAAAAAAAAAAAAAGAGGCTGAAGACAATATTGCAATAGAGAATTCTACAACAGAACTCGTACGAGCAAATAATGAAAGTACTTGGAAAGGAAAGTGACAACTGGTGTTTTCTTTCCTTAACTGAAAAGGAATATAAAAAAGAGTAACAAAGCAATGACTGCAAAAGAGAGAGGGCGAAATATAAATAGATTGGCATGTCTCAAAAAGTTACAAGGCTTGCTCCTTACCTGGGCCACTTAGTACCATGGAAACCTGGAACGGTGATTAACCTCTCTGCGCCTCGGTCTCCTCACTAGTACAAAATGGAGAAATATTCCTAACCCTCCCTTTTCAGAAGTTTTTTAAAGGCTCAAGTGAGATAAAGTATTTGAAAGCATTTTAAAAAAAATCAATTTTAGAATTCGTAGGATAGGAGGCCTTGGGCAGGTCAAACTAACAAAAGCTAACGATAAAATAATGATAATAATATAATAGCTTAACCCCTCAAGGGCTGTCACAAGTACTACACACAATAATATAGTTTAAGTTATCCAGTAAGAGTGCAAAAACACTTGACTTTTCAATGGATCAAGTAAAATCAGCTATGCAAAAAAAATCCTTCCTAAAACATTAGAATTTCAAAGCACTATATTTGGAAATGAAGTATGAGTTAATGCCCTAGGTTTCTGGTCCTGGCATCCTCTACTCCCTCTTTTGCTTCTTCTTTCAGAACAAGTTGTTTTGTGCCCATGTTGAGTGGATTATGTAAATTACAAAAGAACTAAAGGATTTGCAAGCCCAACAGGGCTAACTCACCAAATCCATGGATAAGAAGTATATGGTACAATCTGTGAGGGGTTTGTTAGATAATATGCTGGAGGCTGGGATGGAAGAGGTGCTTATTTCCACTAAAGAATTACAAAGAAAGCTACCTTGGTGGTCCCTGGCCACTAGCCATCGACACATATTGTTGATGACTCGAGTTGCTTTTTGAGGATTTAAGAGGATCTGCCTTCTCTCATTTGTAAAAAGTCCCCAAAATGCCTTTTTGTTTTTGTCTATTTAAAGATAAATCACTGTTCCGTGGTACTTGCGAAATCCCAAATAAACTGCCTCAATTTTGAGCCTCGATTTTTCTTTTCACATGGTACGTTATATTTGTGCTGTTATAATGTAGTCTGCAAATTGTAAACACCATGAAATTATAAAGAAGTGATATTTTATTACCAAGGCATTGAATTTTACAGCTGTAAGAGACCTACCTGATTATTTAATTCAATCATTCATTTTACAGAGGAAATTTGTGGGAGTATTTTTTTTTCCAAAAATGCGTAAACTCCCCAAGCATATAAGAGTAAGGGATGGGATCACTGGTGAACTTCGGGGAGGTGTGGTACAACCCACATGGCAGTGACAACTGCAGCCGATCCCAGCACAGAGGCCAGCTATCCCAGAATATCACAACAGTAACAGCACTTACTGAGTCTCAGGATGAGTCAGTCACACACAATATTCCCTGTGTGTATTATCTCTTTGAAATGTCACAACAATCCAAAGAGGTAGGCACAATAATTAGGCCCATTTTACAGAGGATTCACTGGGGCTAAGAAAGGTCAAACAGCACAGCCGTAGTCATGCAGCCAGTGAGCAGGGAGCCAGGTGTGAACCCAGGAGGCCTGGAACCAGCACTTGGATTGTGAACCATCATGCTATGTCCCTAAAACCATCCTTGGCTTAGATGATGTAATCAGTGAGTACTTTTCTGTGAGGAACTCCTCACAGGCAGAAGAGTGGGGCTGAGATAAATGGCACAAGGTACCAGAACCTGAGCTGCCTTCGAGGTGCCACAACAAAAAGGATGAGGGGTGGGAGAAGGTTCTTTGGAACGGATGTTTGGGGTACATAATGAAAGTCAGCCAAAAGAGCAGTGAAACAACATAATGAGCTTATCCTTTTTAATAAAAAGTACTCTGACACAAATGCCAACACTCCTGGTGACAGTCATTGAGAAGCAGAGTCATGCATGAGGAAAATAGTGAGGGAGGAAACTCCGAGTGCTTGAGCACTCAACCGGAGACCACCACACAGAAGGGCTGGCCGCAGCTGCTGCTGCCCTCACGTGGCATATATGCATGGCAAGGGAAGTAGGGGCTTTCCCGCCCACCTGTGGATCCCCAAGGCAATATCCTCGAGGGCTGTTGTGAAGCTTGCTGATCAACTCTTGGCCTATGCATCTAATTAGGGCGACTCTTCTGCTGGCCTGCTCCCCTAATTACACAGACTGGGTGAAGACTGGATGTGTATACCCTATGGTCACTCTGCTTTTTAAAGAACTATACATTCATGATTTAGACAAATATAGAGTTTGAAGTGCAAGCTATCTAAGTCACCCTGAATAACAGACCCCGAGCCACCCCCTACTGGATATTCTCCCCAAATTCCGGTGAATATCACATTTATCAGTCAAAAGCAGACTATCACCACAACAGTTAAAAATGAAGAAAGAAAGCAAGTAACAGGAATTCTTCCATACAGTGGAACTATTGCAAAAAGAAAAGCAATACGAATGATAGAGAAAAAATCCAACACCATGGAGTAGGAGTCCATAAAGAAGAAAAAAGGCAAATCAAATATTAAAATGCTTTTTTCAAATTAATAGTCCCAAAAAAATCCCCCTTAGCTCAAAAAATCCTCTTTCTTCAAATCAAACAGGCACTGAATGCTGGGTAGGAATAGTGGGGTGAGTGTGAAGGGAACTATATCTAGGCACAGTGTAGTGAGATTGCTGAATCCTACAAATAAAGCTTACAGGCCAAACAAAGAGAAGTTACTAGATTGGAAAAACAATCAGACTGGCATCTGATTTTTCATCTGCAGCACTAAATATTAAATGATATTAAATGACAGTGTGTAAATCTTTTTACAATATTGAGGTAAAGGAAATTCGACTCAGCTTGCAGCCAAATTTTTAATCAAATATGAAGGCAAAAACAAGTCATTTTCAGATACACAAAGACTCAAGAAATATATCACCCACATAGCCTTCTCATAAACTACACAGTGATGAAGTACTTGGCAGAAAAAAAAAATATATCAGGATGATGAATACCAGAAAAAAACCAAACAAACAAAAAACAGTACAATAAGCAAGTAAAAATGGTAGTTTAACTATTAATAATGTGGTTTGTATAATTTAATGAAAGAAACAATTCCTAAAAGAGATTTGCTATAAAGTTAAAACTATTACAACACATTCTCCAAATGGTTTTAATAATGCTTGGGGTGAAGAAGGGAGGAGAAGAAAGCTCAAGCTTCATTTGGCGTATTCACTGGGGATGGAGGTATATATGCAGATCACAGTTGCCCGCACACAGAAACATATTTGAAAATACTTTATATGATTTGGTTTGTTTACATTACATTCATATAAGTAGAAAAATGCACATTACTTTTCTGTAAGTTAAAAAAAAGTACATTTCAGCTTTGAAGAAATCACTAAGATTCTTGATAAGAGAGACGAAAATGGCATAAAAACTTCCAATGACTCAGAAAGAACCAATTGCAGTTTCATTTAACTTTGAGCAAAGGAAATTTTCCATAATATGCAAGCATAGTAAATAACTCCCTACACAGAAACTTAGGAGCTAACCTCATCAGTTATCCCTACATATAGCAGAAGTGACCACGACCAGTTTCCCTGTAAGACTTTTCTTTGTCCAGCAATTAACAAATTTTTTACTACAGAAAGCATGAAGGAGTTGTCCTAGATTATTTCAAAGTCCTGATGGTAGTGACAGAGGGTTGATAAGATGAGTAGGTGGGTGTATGCATGTGTGCACATACTCCACTATCGATCTCGGGGGAAAGGCAAGGTTTACCTCTTTAAATAAATTCTTAAAAAATAAGGAGGAGAAACTATGACATTCCATGGAAAAAGGTCCCAGATGCTAAATGAAACAATGGAATACTCCTCGCTGACTCTAGGTCTGCTACTGTCAAAGACATTTTTACAAGTCCAGACG
>RJWJ010002304.1:78538-104323 GCA_004363605.1 Indri indri
CTCTCTTCTCATCTGAATAACCAGAGGATGACTCAGAACAAAAAGAAAACAGGAAAACTTTGACATTCGCTTCTAGAAAGTCACATTAACCAGAGCCAACAACATGCCTAAGAATCTACCCAGCCTTGCTAAACACACACTGACCTACATATATGGACCATAAAAGTAGGCGATAATTGAAAACCAAGCTGCTGCTGCTGCTACTGTTGCTGTCAGGGTCACAAACAACCTACAAATCAACTAGGGAGTGCTGACCCAAAAGGAATGAAGCAAAGGGCCAGTAGGAAATAAGCATTTCAATCACCCCTTTGGTATGTTTTCATGGATCAAGATATCCTTGTATTCTCACCCTACAGAATGGATAAGCACTTCAGAGTGCACTAAAGTTTTGCTGACAATTTTGGTTTTGCTCTGGCAACACTGTCCACTACTTCCACTCTTAACCTCAGTAGCCAGGATCTTCTTTTATACTCAGCTTCCTCCGTCCTCATCACACTAACAGGCAGCAGAAGCAATGACCTCTAAGATAAGCTATGTCCAAACCATATAAAGCCAGTCCAGCTTCCAATTTCTGTGAGTTCATGAATGAATGTCACCATGGCTGTGGCCTGAGTTCTTTATGTCTAGAGGTAAAATCCTGTTATTCCATACCTGTGACCACGCTAGTACTAGACAGAATCACAAGACACAAATTCCAGGGCCAGTCCTGCTAAACCTTCACCAGATTTTCAAATTATCGTTGTTAAATGAAATATACAAAATGGGTAAGCGGAAAAATGATTAGAAGCCACCATTGACCATGCACATTTATGAGCTTTGAACTGAATTATTTTCACAAGAATAGGACTGAGTTTGCTTAAGAGCTTTTGGAAGCTGACTTTAAAGCAAATGATTTCAGTATTTTCTCTTCCTCCTCTTTTCACTAACTCTGGGCATAGCTTATGTTACTCTGTTCTCACTTTCTCATTAGAAAAGTCACCTTTTTTAGTAGTTTGATTGATTAACTCCTTGAAGCAGAGGGCACCTATCTCTCTCCTGAACTGACCATTCCTCTGACTTGGCATCATTTTTTAAGAGGGTAGGAAGGAAATCAGTGTGAGAAAATCATAAAGGGAAAAATTTCTATTCAATAAGAAAAAGAAACTTTTAACATTTGGAGTAATCAGCAATGGACAAAATGAGTGTGTTTGTTGAGATGAAGGGCCCGGGGTTACACTAGCACACACAGCCATGCTGCCTGAATGAACAGAAAGGAGAGAAGAACACCAGCAGTAAACAACCACTGGATAGCAGGCAACTAAAAGCAAGCTACGGGGCCGGGCCACAGTGAGAGAAGTGTAGTTAGAGTTGTCAACTGGAGGTCATGGAGAAAAGTCAAGCAAAGATGTTGCAGAAAGAGAAAGTTAAACATTGAGTACATAAACTCAAAGCCATCAGATATCAGGAGGTAAGTCCTCAAGGATCTCAAGGAAGTTTACCAGACAACTCAGAATGGTTTGCATGGCGTTTCCAGCAAGTGCAACATATTTTGCCGTATAGTATGTTAACAGTACTACTTGGCATCCAACAACCAATCTAGGGGTGTCACCCTTGCATTTAAAATAATAAAAACATCTGCAACAAATTGTCAGTGGTTTCAGAATAAAGGGTAAATTCCATGGCTAGAAATTCAAGGTCTATCACACTTAGTTTGTGCTTTCTTTCCTGTATGATTTTATTCTCCTTACTTTGTTGCTGAAAAATCCATTCCCCTATCTGAAAATTAAGGACCTACTCAGCCATCAAAGTTCAGTTCAGTTGAAATTGTTTCCAAGAATCCTTCATGCATCCCCCAATCACAGTTCATTTATGTCCCTCACCCTCCACCACTAACACAGGACTTTGTGCTTCTGATCAAAGCATGGTGACTACAGCATAATTTATCATAAAACACCTTAATTTAAAGACTGTGTTTACATGCATCTCCCAAACTTGATTCTAAGTACTGCATCTGATCCATTTTTTTATCCTTCGACATTGCCTCACGTATAAAAGTTACCTATAAACATTTTGTTAAATTGAAAAAAAAATTACAAGATTCAAACGACAGAAAGGGACTTGGATATATAATCTCTAATTCACTTGTAAACCTGAAATTCTAAAAGACATTTTCCCTCCTTGTAACTACAATAAGCAATATTATATACCTGTCCATGAACTGGCTGAAAAGAGAAAGAAAACACCAACCATGGCATCAGATCAGAACAAAGCTGACAGTCCCAAGGTTGAAACTCAGAGCACTAGATCAATGATGCCAAATTCTAAGGCTATAATCTCTAACATAGGTGTCTACTAATAGCAGGTATTCAATTTACATGGAGTGAGTGAAGAACAAATGAATGAATAAAGTGGTTGCTACAGGGTTACTCCAAATGTCACAGGCACTGACGTCAAATTGATCCTGAGAGAAAAGCAAACCAAATCTTTCCTTTGTTTTCCAAGATTCACCTTTTCCCATAAAAATGAAAATTGTCAAAACGAGAATTCTTGACATCAAATATTTATTTGCCTTTGTAAAGACAAAAAGGTTTATAGCATATATCAAAAATTCAGAGAGCCAAGCAAAGCTCCAGCAGCACCTGGTCCTTCCACATAAAAGCATGTAACCCCTACTCTGAGTCTCAGAGCCTTACGGTCCAGCAGCGGACTAAGGCAAAATCAAGGGCGCAGGCCATCTGCAACAGTGGGAAGAAGGTCAAGTCCAGGAGTTAAGATTTGTCGAATGCGGTAAGAGTTCTCTCAAAACTGCAGGATCTACAACTCCCTGGGTCTCAGTTTCCCCATTTCCAATAAAACAGAATTAATTCATTCAGCACGTACTCAAAAGGGCTGCAACTAGATGCCTGGCTCCAGGGTAGGACTAAATGATCTCCTAGGTCCCTCTCAGCTCTGAAAATCTTACAATTCTTATAGTCACATTTAGTAGACATTCTTTTGGCTCTGACCTGAAAATTTGGCTGGAAACATAAACAGACTTCTACATAAAAACACACATTTACCAGCTATAATTTGGACTTGGCAACATAAGGTTTCACCATGGCTGAGGGGAAAAAGAACAAAATTTTCTGCAGTGATCATACTGCAGGCTACCTTAAGCCTATATCGAAAGGAGGTGCAAATATGCCGGACCAGGGCCGAGCCGCCATCACTTGCAAGTCCCCACCACACAAGAGAAGGGCGCGTCCATTTCCTTTGAACTTGTCAACAATCTTCCATACGAAAAGTCTCAAAAATAACATGCCGCTCCTTACCGGATCTGTCCCTCTCCATTTGGCTAACTTTATTTTTTATCCTCCTCCCTTCTGTTTTACAGGGAACATTAGCCAACATGGTAACAGGCTTTTTGTTTATTTCCTTCCTCTTCAAAAACAAAGCCATGCTTGAGTACATTTACCAGAATGAGGTCCATACAGAAAAAGACTTTTTATAATTTTATGAAAGCCCCGTATTTGATTTTTTTAATGGAACCCATTGGCAAAGACTTCTTATTGCTCTTACATAGTAATACCACAACATCAAAATATCCATGCAGCCATTTCAGTTTACACTTTCAAAACCATCTGTCTTTCATTTAACTATAAGAGGTAGGTATGTTCACCTGGTTTTTAATTATGAGGAAAGTGGGGCTCGACAGTGTGGTCCACTCAAGATCGCATAACTACAAAAAGCTGCATAACTACTTTTCAAACACAAGTCTTCTGTAACTAGTTCAAGCAACCTTTTGAGAATTAAAGATTTAAAATGCAACAAAATAGTTCCACAACAATCCAAGAGAGAAAATGGAGTGAAGTTTTTAGTTGTGCATATTAAACAATATACAAAAAAAAAAACAACCTCAACAAAATAAGAGCAAAGGTATATAAAAACAAAACGCTAAGGTTTTTTTTTTAAATTTTATTAAAAATAACTAAAAATAATGGAAATCACATTATTTTTATTTGCTAAGGATTCTGTTGCATAAAATAAACATTGTAGTATTCTTGCTCATTGTTGGCCCCTGATCTTTGATTTTATTAGCTTACAGCAAAATAAAATGCAGGAAATTTGTGACATACATGAAAGATTAAAAAAAAAAAGATTAATAGCCCTTAAAAGATCTAGACTCTAAAGTGAATTTGAACTTAGTGGTTAAAATTTGAACTTACTATTGTAATTTCAGCTGATCGATAATATGAAAAGCTTCTTCTCTTTCTTAGCAGCTACTCTATGGAAATATATTCCCCAAGATCAGATGGCCATTCCCGCTCTCCTCCTTCAAGTCTTTAAGTGTCACCTTCTCAGTGAGGCATTAGTGACTCTGCCCACCCTACGTAAGCCATATCCCCTTCCCTGTTTAGTCAGCCATGGCACTCATCCATTCTAATGTCCTGGTAATGTATATATTAATATTTTGTTCACTTCCACTAGTTTCATAAATTTGTACATTCCATGAGAGCAGAACCGGGTCTGTCTTTTTGCTATAAAATTCCCAGTGTTTGAATAATGCCCACACACAGATAGAATATTTGTTGAATGAATGAATCACTTCTTCCTTTATCTCCTCCAACACAAAATTTAGGAGAAAGAAAGTCAGACAATAGATTGAATTATTTAAGCAGATATTCCCTATGGCTTTTTCCTCTTTTATACTCACTTTTATGAGAAATTTTAAACATATACAAAGATAGACAGAATGTTAGGATAAATCTCCATGCACCCAACAGTTACTAACTCATAACTAACCTTTTTTCACCTACATTCTCACTCAGTAGTTTTTTAGTCTCATTATTTTGAAACAAATACTAGACATCATTCCATTTTACCAATGAATACTTTTGTTTCTCTAAAAGAAAAAAAAAGGCTCTTCCTTCTATGTCTATACTAACATAATCACACCTAAAACTATAACCATAATTCCATGACTTTATTAGTTTTTCTTCCTGACATGAATGAGTTCTTCAGCCTAAAACATGGCTGTTGGTCACCAGTCACCTGATGATTACACAGTCTGAGAACTACTTCTAATGTCACTTCTGACTCCAGCCCTGAGTTACTGTACAATCACCAATCTCTGGAACACAAAAGTTTTATTTAATTGGTACATATCTGTAATATGCATCCTTGAAATTACCCAGAATAGACAACCCTAAAGATTTTTGATGTTTCTTTTGCTAGGAAAATGATGCTGACCAATAGGACCTGCGATGACCAACGAGAGCCTTAAAATGTCAGCCTTACTCATTTCAAATGTAATGTTTGTAGAGAGAGAACAAAGGCAATAAGAAGGCATGGTTGTGTTACCCAGGATAACAAAAAAATGTTGACTTCTCACATGGCATTCCTAATAAAATCTGGTATATGTATACCGTGGAGTTCTACTCAGCCACAAAAAACAATGGTGATCTAGCACCTCTTGTATTATCCCGGATAGAGCTGGAGCCCATTCCGCAAAGTGAAGTATCACAAGAATGGAAAAACAAGCACCACATGTACTCACCATCAAATTGGTTTTAACTGATCAACACTTATGTGCACATATAGTAATAACATTCATCAGGTGTTGGGCAGGTGGGAGGGGGGAGGAGGGGATGGATATATTCACACCTAATGGGTGCGGTGTGCAACGTCTGGGGGATGGACACGCTTGAAGCTCTGACTCAGGTGGGGCAAAGGCAATATATGTAACCTAAACATATGTACCCCCATAACATGCTAAAATAAAAAAAAGGGGCTTGAAGTTTTGACACAAAATTAGTAGGCAAAAGGATTTCCAGGGCTTCAGAGGGTTAAGCCAGCAGCACTCTGAGAAGCTTGAGTTGGGCATTTTGCATTAAAGTACCTTAGCTCTTTGTAAGTTGTAAAGCTCTCTACAGGCTCTGGATAAATGTTTATCCCCCACAGAAACAATCACTAAATTCATGAGCTTCCTGGCATGGCTTATAAACATGACTTCAACTGTAGCTCTTACCTGCATTTTGAAAGCACCTTCATCAAGGGGTGGTGGAGGAGGGAAATTTCCAGAGCCAGATGGGAGGGCACTGGTATCATCTAGAGGTGGAGGTGGGGGTGGAAGAAAATCCCCTGCAGAAAGGAAACACACACATTAAGTTAACAGGGATGCAATTTTACAGTACTCTTAAAAAAGGTGTATTTGCTGGCATTTTAGTCCTTTGTAATTGGCTTTGACATGTAATTTTTTTGCCTTGTATAGCAATTACTCCCTATCTTAGTTCTCCCCAGTTTAATTAGTAGCCTTAACTTTCAGAAGAAAGAGCATCAGATTTGATATTTAAAAGTGGCATAAAAGCTAGTCTAGAGGGGTCGAATACATTAAGGAAGAGCAGGGGATGAACTTGGCTTGGGGGATGGGGTTACTAAATTATATTAATATAAGACTTGGTTCTTACCCTCATACATTTTCAATCAAATAGAAGAGGAAAAATGTGTACACAAGTAAGGGAAATACAAAGTGCAATTCATGAAGATGTACAAACTTCTGGAAATTAAGACAAAGCAAAGCTTATGTCCAGGTGGAGGTACAGGGAAGGCTTACTGGACTGCATAATTAATTGTCTTGAAGTATTATGATGTAGAGAGCAAGTTCACTCTAGGTAGAAAGACAGGGGAACACAAAAAGCTCAGGCCATGTAGAATAAGGTGTAAGTCACAACATAGCAAAAACATAAGAATGTAAAATTATACTCCTGAGTTATAAAAATTAGAGAGGTGATGAAAATAAGAGTTTTAAGTGTGTTGCACATCTGGCAAAGGGTTTGAATTTTACCATGCATGCAGTAGGGAATCCATCAAGGATTTCAGAGAACAGAACACTTGGTTACAATATGATTTACTAAAGACTAATCTAAAAGTATGTGGGGGGGGGTCTAAAAAATTTAAAAAAATAAAAAAAATATAGAAGTATGTGCAGGACAGATTTGGAGAAACAGGAATAAGAAACATCCAATTTAGAAATCTATACACAATCACAGCAGGAAGTGAGAAGACTTTGGGATGTCAAGAAACTCCAATGTCTCTGACCAACAAGAACAGCACGTTGTAGTTAGATTGTTGAAAGAGTGCGTCTCATCTCTAAGATCAGAGTTACAGACACACAAATCCAACAGCTGTAAGGTTCGTGGTATGGAACCTTTTTAAATAGTTTTTGCAAGAAATTCTATTGGGAAAACAGAAATTTCCATCTTTAAACGTTTTCTCTATTTGTCCTTTTCCTTTTAAAAAATAATGTTTTTGATGTGTTGGGGAAGTGGTCTTCTCTAGTTATGAATAAGTAGCTTTTCCTTGCATTTCAGACATTCAGCACTTAATGGTAGGGCAGCAATCTCCATCATTTCTCTCCATCATTAAATGAGTTGCTTTTGGATAGTATTAAAACAACACAACTTCAGTCTTCAGAAAAAGAAGAGTCTAAGATTTGAAGGGTGGGCACAGTGGAAGAACGGCGAATTGGTTTAGATGTTCTGATACACCTTTGAAATGGTTCAGTTGGTCTCCATTTGCCTTGTAAGTAAGGCTTAGAATTGGAAAAGTAGCTAAGTGCTCTCAAGTCCAGCTCCCGCCAAATCCAGACCACTAAGCAGTCAAGCACACTATCTCTAGAGTACACTCACAATGCCAGGCAGCGTGTTAAGATTTCCATACACTACCTCTCATTCATACAACAACCCTCTATGCTTGTGGTTCTCAAACTTTAGAGTTCATCAGAATCTCTGGAAGGTCTTGTTAAAATCCAGATTATTGGGTCCCAACCCCAGAGAGTCTGATTCAGTAGGTCTATGTCGAGGCCCAATAATTCGCATTTCTAATAAATTTCCAGGTGATTCTGATATTATTGTGTCTGGAATCACACATTGAGAACCACCACGCTAAGCAAAGTACCGTATTATTTCTACTTTAGGTCTAAAGGATTAGTTAAGTTCAATAACTTATGTCATATAGAAAATTTTTACTTCTTTTCCTGGGTACACAAATCTGGAGAAATACTTTGTCCGTTTCCTTACCAGGGTTGTAAGTCTCATAACCTTTATTAGCTCCTCTCGGTACTTTCAAACACTGGCTACACACTAGAATCACCAAAGAAAGTTACCTAAAAATGCTGAGGCCCAAATTCCACCTCACACCAACTCTACCAGAATCTCCGGGACAGGAGAAAAGGAGTGAGGGGGAGAGGTCAGGCACCAGAACTCCTTTTAAATCCAGGTGATGGGGGGAGGTGGAATGAAAGAATGCATCAATCAATGAATCAATGAATTAATCAATCCCAGGTGATTCTAATGTACAGCCAGGATTGAGAAAATCTCATTTGGCCACAGATTGCAAGAAAAAAAATATTTAAAACCTGTTCAGGAAAGAGAACTGTCACCAAGTTCCTTTCTGGCTTTCAAAGTTACAATGTATGAGAGGCATGCTCACACTGAGATCCTAAGTGTAAGGCAAAGAGGGGTTAGGTTGCTGAAGACGTGACTACCAAACTCTAGTTCACAGCTGATTTTCAGGTTTAAAATTCTGTCTGGACCTATGTCTTTTTCATACCCACTTTAAAAGAGGACTTCTGAGCATCCTCTTACACTTCCTCAGATTCTGTTATGTCACAGAGAATTGTCAGAACATCAGACAGAATCAGAGCTGAACAAAACCTTGGAGATCATGTTATCAAACAGGCCCACAAAAGCCACACGAACAGTTCAAAATGTTCCAGCTAATCAATCTTAGAATAAAAGGTACAACTTTCTGTCCTTTCCAAATACATCTCTCTTTACTCTGTTTCTCTAACAGAACCTAAACATAGCGAGACACGGGCTGATGGCATCCTGGGAACATGAAAAGGAACAGAAAAGAAAAATGGGACGTATTTCTTTAAAGAAATAACTTGGAAACAACATAGACTGTATATTCTAGCCAAAATTAGACAGATTTTTAAAAGCCTTCATGATTAATAATAATTATCTGCTTTATTTAGATCAATTACTAAGTCAGACCAAAGTTTTCAGTTTTTCAAGCACAACCATCAAAGGCTTCTTACTGCATTCTTTAGAGAGAAGCTCACATTTTCAAAAGACATAGAGGAATGGATAATTATCTAGAAAACAGATACAAATGTGATAAAAGGAGAGAAAATGGGCCCCTTGGAGTTAAGCATAAACTCATCGGGATAGCTGGAAGCAAAAACTCTTAACAACTATCCTAAATCAGACTAAAAGTTATAAGAATTCTCACTTATACCACATCATTTTAATATATAAGTAAACAAGAGAAAATGCTTCTAAGTGCAGCTTTAGACATGAGGCAGAATTTACATGTTTAAGGAAGACGGGGAAATAACAAAACGTGTATTTATGTGAGTGGGGCGAGGGGTGGAGATCGTTTCTATTCCAGTAGATTTTTGAACATAATGAAACAGCATGGAGCTTAGACGTTTATGTGGTAACCCTCCTGGAGAAAAGCACCTGGAGAAATTAGCTGAAACACCTTCCCATTATCAACGCTAGGCTGCAGACCTCCACGTTAGTACATACCCAGTCCGCTCTGCCTTGCAGGGGAAATACCAATTCAACTCCCAGATCCTGTTATCTTACAGGGGTTTTGAATCAATCAAACAGGGAACTAAGTAAAAACAAAACAAAACAAAACAAAAAACAAACAAACAAAAAAAAAAAACCGCCATCAGGTAACTGGCAGTAATATATCAAATCTAGGACAAAATGTAAGTTTTAGAAGAGGGGAAGTGTGGCCAGATGCTTGCCTACAAGCCTGGTTCACTCCATATCCTCCTTACCTCACTGACCAAAGCATACCTACACACAAAATAAATGTATGTCTCAATTTCCATGTAAAATGGTTTACTCGAAGTTACACAGCTAAAGAAATACAGAGCTAGAAAGGAATTCTCACTTTACCTTGGAGAGGAGCTAAGAAGGACCTCACTTGATTTGGTCCATATCAATCCAAACGATTCAGCTAATATATCCAAATGGTTTTTGCTTTGTGCCAGAGGTAGCACCATGAGGCACTAACGGGTGAGTTGGACAAATGAAGTATTATATCCCTGATTCCCAAACACGGCTCTCTGCCTATTTACTTCAGAAAGTAGTCTATTATGCACAGTATTGACTCCAACAGGGAGTGAGGAAAAACTCTAGAGAGCCCAGCTACCCATATTTTCTCAAGCTATCCTTTCTCACCCAGGGGCACAAAGGCAGAGGCACTGACTGAGAAGCAGGTGTGACTACCTGATACTGGCTGAGCTATTAGCCACTGTAGTTACCCTAGCACATGCGGATAGGAAAGGTATCCACCTGAATGCAGAGCTTGCTTGCCATTTCATGAAATAAATGGCCCAACCAGAGGGAAAAATAACAACAATTTACCTGCCAAGTAGGTAAATTATTGGCTGTGGGTGACAGAAGTGGAAAATGCATGGGAACTATTAAACTCAAACCATCAATGAAATTTGAATTCATTTACGAGGAAGAGAGGAAGGGAGAGAGGGAGGAAAAGAAAGCATCACTCTCTTTATTCTTCATACAAACACGATATAAAACCTACCTACACACATACCTAGAGATTTAGATAGCAGCCTGTTTTTGTGCCTCCTATGCAGTTCTGTCACAGCACCTGTACTATTTCATTGCATTTATGTATGACGGTCACTGTCTCCTAGTTAGAACAGAAGCTTCTTACAAGGAGAGCCCACTCATGATTTATCTTTATATCCCCACCACCTGGCACAGAGCTTGGGCCCCAATACTCTCTCAGTAAATGCAGTTCAATGACTGAAAAATAAAAAGTCATTCAACTGCTCAATGAATTTTCAAAAGAAAATGCCCTCATGTCTCTGACTAGTACTTCTCGAATGGCAGTGTTAAAATCGCCAGGAGATCTGGATAAAATGCAGACCCTGATCCAGTAGGTCTGGGTTGCGGCCTGGGATTCTGCATTTCTAACACGCTCCCAAGGGACGCTGACATAGATCCGTGAGCTTCACCTGGAGTAACATGGCTCCAGAGTGCCTTCTAGATGGAAGCTTTTGGTTGTATGGAGAATTTATGGTTCTTTGAGGAAAATGTAAACCTTAAGGTAAGTACAAAATCACTAAGGGCTTTCTGAAATTAGTAATAATATAAACTTTGAGGCCAAAAGAGATTGGGTTGGACCACACATACAGGGTGAAAAAAATTTAGTCATGGTTACCAAATCATAGCTTTAAGAATTAATTTCCATTAATAGTAACTAATAGAGAAAGGAAATATGCCTGAAAGAAAATAGTACAAAGCTTTATGCACCAAAACATAAAATACAAACCCCTGCTCTACCTTGTACTTCTGGTAAAACAATGCCAACTCAGATTCAGCTGTCCTCACCTATTAAAAGAGGATAACGATATCCACTTCACGGTGTCATTCTGTGGATCAAAGCAGCTAAAACCGTAACTTTGAAACTTTTTTGACCACAACCCAGGGTAGAGAAGTATCTTTTATATTATGACACAATACCTCCATTTGGGCACACACAACTACATGCATACCAGACAGAGGAGTTTCATAAAACTATGCTTACTATATGTAAAACACCTAGAAATTTTTGAAAATATTAATATTTGTTATGACCCACTAAATTGATTGTGACCCAGAAGTGGGTCTCAACCTTCAGTTTGAACATCAATGAGCTAAATTATATGTAAGTGATTTGTACAATGTCTGCATTATACAATTAAGACAATTCTTTCTGTTCGCTTATGCAACTAAGTCTAAACTTGACCACTCGGTGGAAGAGATCAAGCTTTCTGAACAAGGCTGAGTAAAAAGAACCAGAGAGAAGGTAAAACAAATGCAGCAGAAATGGTCTCCAGAGGGCAATGGAGTCTGTCACAGTGGCAGCATTCTCCTCATAGCACAAGCTAGAGGCAATGTATGATGAAACCCAGTAAATGAAGACTTTACTTACAATTTTACCTTCAACTCTACCTTCGGTTTGCATCGAAATACATGTGCCACCAAGAAAATTGCACCAGAAAGTAGCTTGGATGAAATAGGTCAAAATGAATCCTTCAAGGCTTAGGACAGCATGTATAATGCTATCATTTGTGTAGTAAGTATATACACATAAGTGTGTAGTATCATGGAATATCTTCTAAATGGAGTCCCAAGAAATTGGCAATACCAAGTTGACTCTAGAAGCTGAATTTTGCACTGAAAAATGAGAATAGAAGGGAAACTTATTCTTAATTTTACAAATATTTAATCTGTCATTATTTTACCCATTTATAATTTTAAAATAGTGCACTCACAAAGAACTGAGAAACATTCAGTGCCTAGAAATGTGTAGTTTCTGAATGTTCAGCTGAGTATGGTTTTAAGAACCACCGTAAAATGTTGGGATATGGCACAGGCCACAAGAACAATTGAGGCTAAGTCCCACTTAATGCCTCACTGCTCAGCTTTCTCAACCTACCTACTAGACAGTGGTTGTAACTAACTATATGAAGGCATTGCCATGATCTGTTCTTTCAAGCACTTTTCTTATCCCACTCTGCTCTGCTCTCTGACTTGGGAGTGTTTGCTAATTTGACTGATCCAGCTACTACTGGAAGGGTTTCAGTTTTGGAAAGCAGCACCCAGGGGGTCTCTTTCTTATACTTGTGCTTCAGACCTTTACAGCATCTAGCCCCCAGGACAGACCAGCCAGCTGTTGTCTGGAGCATTCTTCTTGACGCTAAAGAAGAGGATCAGAATGTCAAGCCAGGTCCTTCAGGGGCTATAGCTCATGGAGTATGCTGGCTCACAAGATATGGTAGTATGAGGAGGGATGGGATAAAAATCCTGTTTATTCCTACAGCCAAAGCCTATGCACCATCTGAGTGTGATCACAGACCTCTGACCCCGGGGGAGATAGAGCACTCGTGGAGCTATTAATAAAGCAGTGCCTGAATTCCCATTTTGCGCCTCTTCTTGAGTGTGCAGTTCCTTTGAGAGAACTCTGGGAGAAGTGATAAATATTAGGGCAAGGCTTGGGCATTCCTGGTTCCCTGTTCTCACTGTCATCAGAATAACAACTACATCCCTTCCTTACATGTCACATCCTCCTCTGCAAATGAGAAGATACGTGACCTTGACCAAGTAACTTTTTTTTATTAACAGTTTTCATGCTAGACATCTTTAGATTCCAGGTTCTTATTATACATTAAAACACTTAACCTATTTTTCTTTCATTTTAATTTTCTGTCATTTAAAAAATAACTTGTTAATTCTGATAATAATTTCCTAACAAACAATATCACTTAAAAGGAAGACATAAGATTAAAAATATTGATGAAACACAGAATTGATGATGGCACCAGGTAGGAAAACTAACACTCTTGTATGCCACTAGCATGAGTAGAAGTGCTATTAAATAAAACTTTTCTCAAGAAAATTTGGTAAAAGGAATCAAAAGCCTTAAAAATATTTATAAACTTTAATTCAGCAATAATACTTTAATAAACTATCCTACCAAGGAAGTAACTGCAGAGTATGCAGAGAAGCACATAAAGGAATCTTCATCACAAAGCAATATAATAAAAAAAAATCACGATGTTCATCAATATGGTATTGGTTGAAAAATAAACTGCAGTAATTGCACACTGAAAATTGTAAGTTACCAAAATGATGGCGTTGATCTATATATGAAATCTGTTTATACACTGAGTGCCTTCTATGTGTCAGGCATTATTCTAGACCCTGGTGGGGAGGGGAACAAATAAGTAAATAAATGAAAGAAATAAAATGTACTGACCCCATGGAATTTACACTCTAACTGAAGAACGAGGCTTAAGAAAATAAACAAAACATGCTAAATATCAAATGGTGACAAGTACTCTAAAGAAATACAGGGCAAGGAATGGTACAGGACCACCTGGGTGGTGGTGAGATGTTGCAGTTTTGAAGAAAAGGATTGGGAGAAGCCTCACCAAGGTAGTATTTGGGCAAAGACTTAAATCTACTGAGAAAGTAAGTATTAGAGTATCTGGAGGAAGAATATCATGAACTGTTTCTGATATATTACCATTTGAGGAAAACGAGCAGGCTACTGAATAGTGCTTTTAATACAGTCCCACTTTCCTCTGCATGTTAACAGAGGTTGCCTATAGCTCATGAGATGACATGTACTCTTTTTCATTCTCTCTCCTTTTGGCTTAATTATTATATAATAGATGTGTATTACAGGCATGAACTTTTAAAAATTCAAACAGAAGATACTTTTAAATGAATCACAAAATCTACTCAAACCTATGTGTAATTTTTAAATTTTTTTTTAAATTTCAAAATATTAATGTTTTTGTTACATGGATACCTTGTATAATGCTTAAGTCAGGGCTTCTAGAATGCCCATCACCAGAATAGTGTTCATTGTACCCGCTAGGTAAGTTTTTACCCCTCTCCCCCTCCCACCCTCTCTGCCCTTCTTGGTTTCCAATGTCCTTCACATCTCTGTGCCCATATGTGCCCATCGTTTGGCTCCCAATTATTGGAGAGTACATGTGGTATTTGGTTTTCCATTCCTGAGACACTTCACTTAGGATAATGACCTCCAGTTCCATCCAAGTTGCTGCAAAAGACATTATTTCATTCCTTTTCATGGCTGAGTAGTACTCCATGGTATGTGTGTGTGTGTGTGTGTGTGTGTGTGTGTGTGTATGTATGTATGTATTATACACACACACACCCCTACCACATTTTCTTTATCCACTCATGAATTGATGGGCACCTAGGCTGAGTCCACATCTTTGCAATTACAAATTTGCTGTGATAAACATTCAAGTGTAGGTGTCTTCTAGATCAAATAACAATTTTTCCTTTGGGCATATACTCAATAGTGGGATTGGTGGATTAAATAGTACTGGTATAAAAGCAGAGACTTTGACCAATGGAACAGACTAGAAAACCCAGAAATAAAACCATCTACCTACAATTAACTAATCTTTGACCAAACAGACAACAACACACACTGGGGAAAGGAAGCCCTATGCAATAAATGGTGCTGGGAAAACTGGACAGCCACATGCAAAAGAATGAAACAGGATCCCTGTCTCTCATCATATACAAAAATTAATTCAAGATGGATAAAAGACTTAAATGTAAGGCATGAAACCATAAAAATTCTAGAAGAAAACATAGCAAAAACTCTTCTAGACATCAGCCTAGGCAAAGAATTTATGACTAAGACCCCAAAGGCAAATACAGCAATAATAAAAATAAACAAATGGGACTTGATTAAATTAAAAAGCTTCTGCACAGCAAAGGAAATAATCAACAGAATAAATAGACAACATACAGAATGGAAGAAAATATTTTTAAACTATATATTTAATAAAGGGCTAATATCCAGAATCTACAAAAAAAACTCACATAAATCATCACGAAAAAAACAAATGACCCCATGAAAAAGTAGGTAAAACACATGAACAAAAGTTTTTCAAAAGACAATAGACAAATGGCCAACAAACATACGAAAAAATGTTCAGAACTGCTAATCATCTGTGAAATGCAAATTAAAACCACAATGAGATACACCACCTTACCCCTGTCAGAATGGCCATTATTAAAAAGTCTAAAAACAATAGATGCTGATGTGGATGCAGAGAGAAAAGAACATTTATACATTGGTGGGACTGCAAATTAGTACAACCTCTATGGAAGACAGTATGGAGATTCCGTAAAGAAATAAATGTAGACTTACTGTGTTTAATTTTAAGGCATCACTATATTTATCCAAACCAAAATTTAATGTCCCTGTCATCTGTCTAAATAACTTAGCTTGAAATGCCTTTTGAGATTCTCAAATTAAAATAATTATTGTCTTTAAAGTAGATGACCTCTTCGAGATTTTTAACTGGACAGTTTTACCCCATATTTAGCTAATACAGAATTAGTTCTGGCACTTTAGTGAGTCCAAGAGTCCAGTCATTTCAATTGCGGATAAATGCTCTGTACCAAAGTAAAACACCTTACTGTATTGCATTTAAGCATATTGTATGTATATGCTTCTATCTCAATCACACAGTGGTTTCCATTTGTTGGATAACAAATTGAATTTCTCAGTTCAAAATATTGAATGGATTTTAAATAATATGAAGTTAAGGCAGTCTGGCTTTGCAAATGGACTAGAACCAAACAGCACTTTTGAATCCACCAAGTGTCACTTGTCTTAAAAAAATCATAGTAATTGTTATTCATAAAACAAACCACATCATATAGTTTGACTCCTAAAGATGGGCATTCAAAATAAATAGGGCAGTAAGTTAAGGTTAATGTATCAATCTACCAACTATTGAGATATCTTTAGCTCCAATACTAAAATGTTAAATTATCTCAGTTTAAAAATCAAATAAAAAATTCATGTTGTCAACAGAGAAAGAGGCAATATCCCAGGGAAACAAAAAAAATCTTAATTTACCACTAAAAATAAAAGAAGCTAGTGAACAAATATCAGTATGCTGACAGAATATTCCAAAAATATCGCTTCCCTGTAGGGATGGGACATCACCTTGTGGTGGCCATTGAGGCCAGAAGCTTAACTTACCTCCAGAAACGGTCATAGTTCCTGAGAGAGTGTGGTTTCACAACAAAAATACTTTAAATAGGTCATTTAACTCATTTCACCACTGCTGTATCTGGCTATAGAGTGAACCAGCCTCATCTCCAATGACACATGTCGTTCCTGTGTGATACAGCTCTATTACAGCAAATTTTCTGCTCTTTGTTAGTTTAATTGCCTGTCTATGGGCTTCCCCTACTAGACTAAGAGCTCCCTGAGGGCAGATTCTCTGTTTTACTAATCTCTACACAGAGCATATAGAATACATAGGAGTTGCTCAGTAAATGGTAATAATGATATTACTATAAATTATTAGTATAAATATATATTAAATTGGATTGAACTCTGATAGAATGAACACACATACTTTTCCCATGTTCAACTTTGCCCCTTTCTAATTATTGATATAAGGTTAATACAGTATAGTACTTCAACCCTATAGTACATTTACAGTGGTGAGTCATAGGTTCTCCATGACGCTAATAACTGCACAGTTAATAACATAAGCTTTAAAGTAGCCACTTATTTGGAGGTTTTTTGTTTGTTTGTTTGTTTGTTTGTTTTCCTAAAAATCTTACTGAGAGCATGCCTTCGAAGTAGGGGAATTGGGTCCTCATCCCTAAGTCACCATATGGTTATGGGGAGACCCTGACCTACAGAAACACTGCAGCCATCCATGCTATACTTGCTCTTACTTCTGCAATAAAAGATATGTTGATAGGTCTTAACAGTATGTGTATCCCACAGGGTATTTAGAAACTCCTTCAAATCCTCCAGGAATGTTGGAGAGTCATATCTAATCCCATAAAGGAGAGATGGAAATTGAAAAAGAGCAGAGAAATGGGGAAGAGGACAAACAGCTATTACACAGACAGAATCTCAAAATGTTTGTGCTTGAGGTGTTGAAACGTCTCTGACTTTTAACCAAGGGTGTGCACCAGAATCTCCTGGGGCACTTTCATCTACTGTATACATCCAGTCCCCACTTTAGAATTCTTAATTCAGAATCTCTGGATTTGAGACCCAGACACAAGTAGCTTGTAAAGCTCCCTGCATAATTCTGATGTGTAGCCCTGGTTAAGAGTCATTGACCTCCGTGGAAAACAAAGTAAGATTGAACAACTATCAGAAATTAAAGATACTAAGGTGTCAAGGCAACTAAATGCAACATGAGATTCTGGATAGATAGGATTCTAGACCAGAAAAGAGGTATTAGCAGGACAACTGATGAAATCGAAATAAGGCCTATATATTAGCAACTAGTATTGTGTCAGTTTAATCCATTTAATCACCTGGATTTGTAACTCTACTGTGGTTATATAAGATGTCAATGTTTGGGGAAACTGGGTAAAGACTAAATGAGAATCTCTTATATTATTTTTCAACCATTTTGTAAAGTCTGAAATTATTTCAGAATGAAAAGTCAAATTTTTTTTTTTAAATTTTAAGGGAAAAAATCATTGAACTAGTCCAGTAACTTTATTTCATAGATGGAGAAATTCTTCATCAGTGTGGTAAAGAGAAACAGCCAACAGTGTAAAACCCACACCAAGAAACCCACTGTGACCCCAAAGTTCTAGCTGATGACACATTTACCACAGGACATGGAAGATTTCATGTGACAAACTGAGACTTCTTGGGAATGAAGAGGAAACCTGCTCTATTCCTACAACTTCAGAAGATACGAAGAAAAGAGGTTCTTCCTATTTAGGAGACTTGGAATAGATGAACAGGAACACATGAAATATCTTCAACAAAGTCCAGGATGAAAGCATGGATAGACCTGTAACCCTAGGTTGACGGCCAGCGGCAATGAAATCCCATAAAACTTCCTTTTCCCCAATATTGGGGCCCATTCCCTTGCTTCAAGAGAATCCCCAAAGATAAGAACGGTTACATGAGGCTAGGGGCTTTCTGTGCTTTCTTCAGTCTTCATCTTTTATGCACAAATGACTTCAAATTCTTCTTACTGAAAAATTTTTGTTACTATTTATATAAAATGATGCCAACCATTACTCACTCTCCTTCAACCCTGCCATTTATTTCATCAAGTCTGAAGCTCAGCAAATGCATACATGCTTTAAAAATAATCAAATAGAGACATTTCATCTCAGGGTGGTTGTTTTTTGGCATGTATTTTTTTTTTCCCCAAAGGAATACTGTAGCTGACAGGTACTTGCTCTAAAAATTTACTTCACCACCTGCTAGCTGAAATATTGCTTTCATGGATTTATATTGTATTAAAAGGTCACTGGCTGTTTAAGTCTTAAACAGTTTTAATCATTCTAAAAGTCTCTTAACAGTAAGAAAAGGAAGCTCAGAACAAACAGCAGCAGGGACTCTAATTAAAAGGGCCAATTCATCTAATTTTATTTGGGGTTAATTATTCAGGATTCGCTCTTTGATGTGTAAGGAATAGCAATTAGTAATTTTAGTGATTTGAGAATCATTGGAGGTGTAATCAGTTAAAATGAGTGAGTGTTTACAACACAAGATGGTGAATTAGTCTCTCTCAGCTGGAGAACAGGAACATTAGCCTCCAAGAGATCAAGGCTAAGGATTTCAGACCCTGGTAATAATAGTCACTTCAAAATAAAACACATGTCAACAGCCATGTAGCACTCTGTTTACTCTTAGCTAAGGCAAGGCACAGAAGCTTCAGGAAGCTGCCATCAACCAGATCCTGATTTTTGCTGCTGTCCCCGACCACTTTCCCGTATCAGGCTCCTGCCACCATGGTAACCATAGATGCATTACATTAAAAAAGCAATTCTAAATGTATATACCATTTATAAGCAACATAAGACCCAGAATAATCATGGCACTCATTGGTTTCATGTGTGCCCTTCTGATTGCTGAGTGAGCGTCACCAACTGAACCTACGGCTCAGTGTTCAAATCCAAATTCAGCCATGCTAACTCACAGACCCGCTGAACTCCTAGTGCCACCTATTTTTTCTGTTTACATCATCATAGTTCTTCCAATCACAAGAGCTGCCAACCCCCTTCCTTTTTGTCTTAGCTACCCACTCTGAATACAAGCAATCGATATTAAATTATACCAAATTTTTCCAATTCATTTACTGTTCTCCACCCCTATTGCCACCAAAATACCTGATGCATAGTTAGCTCATATTTAGACTAAGGAAATAGCCTACATGATCTCCATTCTTCCTAGTCTAGTTTTTTCCAACACATCTTATACAACTGTTGCCAGATTAAAAACTTCCATACCTGCTTCCCTTTTAAATAGCCAAAGCAATCTTGAAAAAGGACAAAGTTGGAGGGCTCCGACTTCCTGATTTCACAATTTACCACAAAGCTACAGTAATCAAAACAGTGTGGTATGGCATAAAGATAGACATGTAGACCAACGAAACAGAAAAGAGAGCCTAGAAATAAACCCTAATAAACCCTCACATATGTAGCCAACTGATTCTATGGCAGTTATGCCGGAGTTTGGGAATATTATGGTTTTGGAGTATTGCAGGCTTGGTAAAGGCCTGCTCTGGGCTTCCCAAGATTTGACAGGACCTCGTTCTGAACAGGAGGAGTCCTATAAGGTTGGATTCCTGTTAGGAAATGCAGAGAAACTTGACAAGCTCTGTTCACCCTACACCCTCTCTCTGGAATGCTGTGGTGGGCATGCATCCTTTGAAATTGCTACTGCAAACAGCAGCTCTAGAAGTTTTACTTTTCAGAATGTTCACTTTTGCTAAGCCACACACCCAGTTATCTGCTGGAATGCTTCACCTTGCTTTCTGGACCACAAGAACTTGCTCACACCTTTCTCTCTGTTAGGACATTTCCTTCAACCATTTCTTCATATCTGAACTGAAGCTATTCTTGGAGGTCCAGGTCACCTGCCGAGCCTACACGGCTGTCGTTGGCTGCCCCCAGAGAAAGGGGGACACTTTCCCACCTTTAGCTCTATATAGTACTTCTAGAGCACTTATCATGATGTATCTTGTGGAAAACATATGAGCCATTTACCTCACTGTGCTGCGGGCTCCTTGAGGGAAGACATCAGGTATGATTCATCATTCCATCCCAACAACACCTCCTGCAGTGCCTCATAGAGTTGAGGTGGAGAAGAACTGGAGAAATATTTGCTGAGTGGGTATACACATGAATTCTTGACAACTGCACCAATGAATCCTAGCCAAATAAATTACCCTTTAAAGGAAGAACCTGAGAAACTGAGTGGCTACCAATCTTAAAATTGTTCATGTACATGCAGTATGTGTGTGAGAGGTATGTGTGGCAGAGAGAGAAAGTCAAAGAGAGGGGGAGAGAGAGAGGGGGGGGAGAGAGAGAGAGAGAGAGAAAGAGACAGAGATTCAACTGAACATCCCCACGGGGAAGATCTCTACCAAAAGAATACTCTCTTAATTTGATCAGTGCTGCAGTTAGATGACTTAGATACATAAAAGAAATGGCCCTGAGGTATTAAAATATTTCACTTCTCATCACACCTGAACCATTTACTAGATGTGTGAATTTGGGAAAATCATGAAACTTCTGAGTCACAATGTTTTTGTCTTTAAAACGAGAGTCATAGCACTCGTCTTTTACCTTGCCCAGGGTTGTGTAGACCAAGGTAGATAAATTTAAGAATACGTTTAAAGCTATAATGTCCTAAATAAATATAAATTATTTTTACTGTGAGATGATTCTTTATGTAAGTTAACCATAAACCCTATTTTCACAAACATTTAGAAATTCAAAGACAAAACGTAATTAAGTATTTACTGAGTACATACTATATGCTTAATGTGGTTTTTAGCACATCATGGTTCCAAAGAGTTAGGGGTAAAGGCAGAGAGACCAAGCGAGAGAATAAGCATATGACCATAAAGAAAACAATAGCAAAATGAAGTCCTAGCAGCCAAATAAACAAATACTGTGTTTTCCCCGGAATGTTTAGAAATCTTGGAAAGGAACCACATAAGGAGCCCTGAGGCAGTACTGACTTGGCACGTCAAGCCCTTGTGCAACTGATTAACCCGACATTTCCCTGGGTATGGGAGTATTACTAGGTCACTTTTTTTTCTTAATGGACAAACTGTTCTTGAGCAATTTGCAAGACATAAACAAGCTATTGTAACATACCAAGCAAAGAGGGCAGTTTTGTCCTCAGTAGATTTATCACTAAATCCAGTTATACAGCCAAGTCAAAACAACAACTGCCACCAGTAGGCAATCAGGCCAACAAATATATCCCAGTGTCCCTTGCTTAGTTCTGGAAAGGCTCTTGTTTGCCCACTTTGATCTATGAATGCACACCCCACACCTACAATGGTAAAGTCCCAGATCAATGGCAATACTCAAAAGACCTCCAAAATCTATTGACTGCTCATGATCCAAGAACTTCTGGTTTTTGAATTAGAATAAATAGTTCAAAAAGTAAGGATCTCACTTGAAAAATCAAGTATTGTCTCTAAGAAGGCACTCAAATAAATGTCATTGCTTGTATTTCATTCACTCTGCTTTCTTCAATCCCTCAGGTCATGTGATGGAAGACAGTCCCAAGTTGCAAAATTTGGTGACGTGTTCTAGGCAGAAGTTCAGGCACCTTGTTATTTTAGCAGACCTGCTCTGCCTGCCCAAAGACATAATTTAGCTGACTGAGGAAGTCGTTCCCTCCTCCCGCTTCATTTGGCCAGCTGCCTCGGAAGGTCTCTCATTCTGGAGTGCAATGGATTTATTGCTCCTTTTTATTCCTCCAACAGTAGTTCCAGTTCTTTGAGTTTCAAGTTCAGTGAGCTCAGCCTTGGCATTCAAGGATATCCTTATGTCTCATCCTAAAGACCATTTGTCCCAAGTCCATTTGCCAAGGACATGGTGGCAATTGCCTTCCTGGCACTTGAGTCTGCAATATTATGCTTCTTCTTATAAACAGACCCAACCCATCACTTTAGTCACCTCTTCAAGTCCTATAGGACTTCCTTGACTTAGTTGAGACTAATGGTACAACTTTATAAACTCACAAAATAATTAGATTTCAAGGGAATCGCAACAGATTAAGGAGGTCTGCTACTTCAGGGGTCAGCAAACAAAAACCAAATGGCCCCATCCAGCTCATGTCCTGTTTTTATAAATAAAGTTTTATTGAAACACAGGCCCATTCATTCACTTACCTATTGTCGATCGCTGCTTTTGCATTCCATTGGAATAACTGAGCAGTGTGACAAATATCATATGGCCTACGAAGCCCAAAATATGTAACACCTGGAATTACAGAAAAGTTTGCCAAACCTGATCTAGTCCAAGAACTCACATTACAGATGAGAAAATTAAGATTCAGTAAGGTTAAACAGTGTTCCCAGGAAGGAAATAAAATTTTCAAAGAAAAATACCTAGGACAGTGCCAGGCATGGTGACACCTAGAAAATACTAATTCTAGTGTTTGACAGGACATTTTACGTTCCTTTAATGTGGAACTGTGCTAAGATGATTTTTTTAAGACAGCATTGTTACCCTTGGGAAAGTCATTATCTAGAAGGGAGAACAGACATATACATGGATAATTTCAATATAGTATTGTATATATTAGTTTTCTATTGGAAACAAATTTCCACGAACTTCATTGTTGAAAAAAACAGAAATTTATTATCTTACAAGTTCTATATAGAGATCTGACATGAGAATCCATACTCTAAAAATCAACGTATTGGCAGAGATGCATTGCTTTCTGGAATTTCTACAGAGAATCCATCTCCTTGTCTTTTCTAGCTCCTAGGGGTTGCCTCATTCCTTGGCTTGTGGTCCCTCCTTTCATCTTCAAAGCCAGCAAAGGCAAGTTGAGTTTTTTCTCACATCTCATCACCCCAAAGACCACTGCTGTCTTCCTCTTCCACTTGTAATGACCCTTGTGATAAGATGGGGTCCATCCATATACCCCAGGATAATCTCACTATCTTAGGTTAGCTGATTAGTAACCTTAAGTCCTTCTGCCTCATTAATTTCCCTTTGCCATGTAACCTAACATGTGCTCGTGTTCCAGAGATTAGGATGTGGACATCTTTGGGGACCAGTATTCTGCCTCCCAAAATGTGCCATGAAGAAGGGAAGTCTGCACACAGTGCTGTAAACCTCAGAAAAAGACGTTCAGTACAGGGATAAGTCTAGGCAAGAGCGAAAACTCTCATATTCATGGTACATGTTTTCTGGACTCACATAATTTTATGAGAATTTCTTCATATTTCAGCACTGTTTAAAAAATTTAAACGTATTATTTTAAATTGTTCTACATTGTTCCACACATATTATTCTTTTCTTTTTGTAACTATAATCCTGCTACCCATGTTTAAGAAAAAACTTTATATTAGATATTAGGTTGAGGAATTTCAGGAAATAAGTTTGAGTTTGAATTTCAGCTAAACTAGTTATATATTCTCTCTGTAGGATATTTTTCTTAGCTCTACTTTATGGATAAGGAAACTATGCCTCAGAAAGATCAAGAGTCTGCCCAAGTTCATAGGCACCAGAGCTAAGGCGTAGAGGAAGTTACTTCATCTGTTTAACCTTATAAACAGAGGGAAAAGGTTACTACAAAGTTTTTGCAATGATCTTCAAGGAAATGCCTTAGAAAGGGGGGTGATAAAATCTATCACACTGAGAAAAGTGAATGTTTGATTTAACAAAAAGTTGGAGCTTTACACAGAATATATACATACATACACACATATATATATATATTCTGAGATGATAGAAACCATTTTATTTAAGTATATTTAGTTCTTCAGACAAAAATATAACTGAGACTAAAAGACATAAAAAACATGAGCCTCCACTGTTACTATGAGATAGAAATAAAAATTATAACTTTGTTTAGAAAATATATGAATATATGAATTCATATAATATGCAAATATATGAAGAGTTTCACATATTAACAAAGATACATGAAGAGAGTATAACTGTATTTATACATCCTGAGACTTAAAAAGTAAAAGCTAAATAGAAAATCCTTGGTTTGAGAATTGAGAGTGCCAAATATTAATAACTGAAAGTGTTCATGTAGAGGCAAGAAGACCACTCACGTGAATACTATAAAGAAGATTCGAGCTTTATTAATTGGAGAAACTCACTTAATGGTCTTTAAAGGCCTTTCCAACAGTGACAGTTTATGATTCCATGACTCCAAGCATTAGGGCCAATTAATGGCAATAAAAGACTCAGGCTTCTTTTTAATGGGTACAGGCAGAAAATGCCCCAGGATGCCACGACAGGGCAGTTATCCTAACCATAAGTAGGCACTTACCAAGCATATTACATAAATATAATTCTCCAGGCAAGTTGAGGCAAACAACAACTTATAATGTGGACAGTACTAATCACTGACCCTGACCCCAACATCTTGTCACCACATTGAAAATGAAGGTTTTAATATTTAGAAATTCCCCAAAAGTGAGATTCTACTCACTATTGGGCCATGATCCTCAACAAGACAAATGAGTACTTACCCAGCAGTCTAAAGGGGAGTACCTAGGATTTGGACCCTTGCAATCCTCACCTCACCCCACCCCCCAGGAATCCCTAAACTTGCTTCATGGAAATAGACTATTCCCTTTGACTTAATGGGTAGGTCAAAGTCCGGCAAAAAGGCTTGAAAACAAGCGGGAACTTTCTGGCCTGGCCCTTGTTAACTGAGATGGAGGTGATGTAACAATATTTCTTAAATTAAGGTGTACGCATTTCTATGCTTTACAATAAAAACCAAGTAAAATACCAAATTACCAAGACGGAAAATTCCCACCATAAACAACTAGAGCTACCCAGAAAAGAAAAACAACACATCCAGTCACAGGAGCTACATGGCCTCTTATTAAGAGAAAATATACATACGTTCCCACGCAGAACCCCTTCTTTCTGAATAGAGCTAAAGGTGCAGGAAATAGTTTGATAGAGACATTATATTACTTAGACAAAACTGGACTAGATTATCTGTTTGTTTATTAGATTGTGGCTTTAGGCACATTGTTCTACACTAAAAGCTCTTGACATGAGCCGACACACACATTCTTTGGAATGAAGGCTTTTGTGGGAGTATTTTATGGTACTTAGGCTCTTGAAAAGACTTGTGAAAGCAGTCACGCCAGAGGATTAAACTCAATCTTTGGGGCCACCACATTAGGAGTGTCCAGTTCACTTCACACAGCCTTAACCAGGACAT